>VDFB02259386.1:0-34483 GCA_007258455.2 Sequoia sempervirens
CTTCTTTCCAGGCAGTAGATGGCATTCATGATGGTACTCTTCTCACTCCTGGAAGTGAGTTAGGACACTTGCAGTTGCTTTCTAAAAGAGGCTTTGATGACGTTGCTGCAAGACCAACTCATCTTGTTTTGAGTCGTGAGTCTTCTTCTGATGATGACAGTGTAGGATGGGGTACACTTGACTATTTGGGATTTCCATTGGCGTAGTCAGGGGAGTTCCACCTCGATTGCATCTTAAGGTGTGCTCATTAGTTTTCCTTCAACCCACATATGCAGGATTTGATGATGACGTTGATGACACAAAGAGATGGGTTGAATAAGAGGAGTTCGGATTCACTCTGGTATGACATACTTCAGAATTCAGGTGATGAGTCCAAGTTGTTCTTGCTAGAGGTTTGGCTTGATTGGACTCTAGGGGTTATCAGAGTGGCACAACGGAAGTCAGTTGGACTTCTAGTTTATCCATTGGATCTAGGTATGATATTTGAGGTGTACCAGTACAGTACTTGGAGTTGGCGTGATGGAGTTGATTTACAGAGTTGGGATCCAGGCATTCCATTGCTAGTTGGTTGGTTTTATTGGTTGACTGAGTTTGACAGCCTCTTGGGTTCTAGTTGCATACAGAGGTTATGGGATTGCACATGTTGCAGGATCATTTGGGATCCGGGTGGTTGGTGAATAGGTGCAGTTGATTCTCCATTCGGGCTTCAGGTGTTGTGGCAATTGAGATGGTTTGGCAGCTATAGATTGCTTGAGGGCGAACAATCTTTGGGAAGGGATGACTGTCATATCCCCGTATTGGAGGTATCATGATTTAATTAAATTAATTAATTAAGTTGTCCAAAATTAACGATATTTCAAAAGGATAGCTTACTTGATTATTTTAATTAAATAGTAGATTAATTATTTGTAAAGTTATTCCAATAAATTAATATCAAAAGGACGACTTTAAATTTAATTGATTTAATAAAGTGACTAAATAAAATAATAAATCATAAAGTCACTTAAAAGAATAAAATAATATTTTATTCTATTCTAGAAGCTTCTTGGAGGTCAATGAGAATTCTTTATAAGGAGCTGATGCAAGCCATTATGATCATGACTTGGATTATTTCTATTTCTCATATCTGTGTGGTATAAGTTGAGGCTTGCATTGCTCAAGGGTTTGAAGACTCTAGAGTACCAGGTTTGGTTGTGAAAGATCAACCCTAGCTGAAAGTGTTGAGAAATCCATCTAGGGTTTCTACATTGTGCTTTATTGAGAAGATTTGGTTGAGTACAATAGCTGAGTTATTATTGTACTTTGGGTTTGGAAGCTGATCAATTGCAATAGCTGATTTATTATTGCATCATCATTTCACTTGCAGCAGCTGGGGTATTGTTGCAATTAGTTTGAAGGATTTGGGAAATTACAACAGCTGATGTATTGTTGTGATTTCATTGAGAAAGGAGGTCTTTTCCTTGCTGGATTAATATATTGACAAATTTGTGGCCTTTGGCCAAATTTGTGGAGATTGATTATATTTGGAAAAAATAAGAAAATTGATTTCAATTGTGGAGGCATTATCCATTTGCTGGTTCGATTTATGAAGAAGGCATTGAAGAGTTTTGAAGGATCAATTTCAATAGTGTGGTTACATCGATTTGTTTCAGACTTGTTACCATTGGTTGGTACACAGTGATCAATTATTGGGCAGCTTGAAGACAAGTTGAATTGCTTAAAATCTGAGAATTAATTTGTGGAGACTCAGCATAAGGAGCGCAGCACCTTGAGGCATCTTGTGGCAGCTTACAAGCCATCAATTGGAGGAGATAAATTCCTAGAAAAATCGTGGACCTTGCCCAGCCAGTTCTCAGCTCTTTACAAGTCAGTTTGGGTGAAGTCGTGGCAGCTTGGCATCATTTCCTTGCCTGGTCTGAGAACTTATCTGCAAAAGGAAATTGTGGCATTCATCTTTCCTAAGGCGCAGCACATTGGGAAACAATTGGTGAAAATAGATCAGCTTGGAAGCAACATTGTGGAGTCCTTTATTGCTGCCAACACATATCTCAGGTTCCTTTCAGCTTGTATTTAGTTAGGAGTTTCGAATTTGCATATTACCAGTTTGCATTTGCTGCAAGGCAGCCTTGTAGCTGCATTTTATCAGTTAATGCATTTCACATTATCATTGTGAAATCATTCCTTCATGAGGGCGATCTGTTGTAGACTCATCTAGCATATTTGTAACTGAGTTTGGAGGCATACATTATTGAATAAAGGAGTTTTGAGGTTGCACAAGATATGTTTGATAAAATGCCTAAGCTGCTTTAGCTTACTTTTTGCATGGTTGGTTTGCATACCAAGTGTTTGGTATAATGCCAATTGCTGTAGTTGCATTATTGCATAAAAGTTTCAGTTAGATGAAAACTAGAATTTGTATGCCAAGTGTTTACATTAATGTCCCTTGGCTGTAGTTGCATATCAGCTAACATATTGCATTATATATACCTTGCATGGCATCTTAATTATATTTCAATCATTAGTTATTGGCGATTTGAGTCTTTACATTCATGATAGCATCATATACATTTGAAAATATCAAAAGGAAACAACAATCAGCAAGTTCAGTTGGTGCAAGACAAGTGTTTGATGAAATGTCCAAGAGCTGAAACTGAAAATTTACATCAGAATTGGCAAGGAACATTACAGAAAAGATTGAAGAAAGCTTTTGAAGAGGAGTTCAAGCTATTGCAAGATGATAATGAAATTGTAGCAGAAATTTATAACACAAGAATGTTAGAGCTTATAATCATAGGATCAAGGAACTATTGTTAAATATTGAAAAGGAACTGGTTGACGGTGTCAAGAAAAGATGGTTCATTGAAGGTTTGATTCCTTCATTAAGGAAAAAAATAAGGTTGTACTGCCCTTATCATATTCATAACCTTATAATAGGGCAATGAATATAGAGATCAAAGTCAAAATGTCCTCTTGGACTAAAAGAAAAACATCTGGATCTTGGTGATCAAAAGTGTTAAAGGTTCATGTATTGTCCATTGTGAGATTGGAAAATTCAATAAAATTTCAATTTGGGACATTACACAAAGGACATGGAGAATGCAATCAATGAGGATGACAATCTTGAACTCCACCTTGACTTTTGAGCTTTGATGGCACTCACATGCATTTTAAATGCCAATTTTGTGGCATATCCATATCTCAAATCATCTCCTCATTAGGCAATAATTCATTTCTTTCCATATCTATTGTTTCATTATGCATTTCTTGAATTTAGAACTTTGCCATTGATGTTTTGTCATTTCAGTCAGGAATCACATTGCAAATTAAAATTTCATATTTATTATTAAATTTGAATAAAACAGATACATGCATACACTCTTGTACACATAATTTTACATGCTTGCATATTATTGTAATTACTGTGGCAGCACTGCATTTAAGTAATCATTGCTATGGAGTTACATGCTCATCATAATCTTTGCTATGTAATTATATTCTCTTTCATAAAACCTGGCCATTCACTTGTAAACAAGCTACCAGTCAAATATATAATACTAAGTGCTCCAAGATAGTATGCCCTTTTCTCTATGATGGTGACTGAGATCCACAAATCCTGTTATTACATTTTTTGAAGTTATTGGTAATATTATTCTCTGTCTGTGTATGCACATGTTCTTAAAGGAATTAGGCTACTTTGGGTAATTATTGAACTTCCAAATTTATAATATTTGTGAAGAAAATATTTGTTTTGTTTAGAAGTTGATAATAATATGCCTTCTGCAGATAGGATTCTTCCCGGAAGGAAAGGCATTTTCTCTTAGACACCAATCTGCAGATGTGGTGGACAAAGTTCTGCATGTAGGAGTTCTTGGCGAGGACGATGTTGATGAAGAATTTCCAAAGTAAGCATTTGATTACTGAACATGTACATTGCAAGATGTTATCAATAATCTTGTTTCTTTTTTTTTTTTAATTATTAGAACTTAAATTGTGGAATGTTGTTATATACAAGCACATCATTAGAAGTTTTTATAGTATGTATGCCAAGCAAAATGCTTAGAAAAAACAGACACTCTATAATATCAAGATACAGAAAATTACTAAAGATAACACAAAGGTATCCAAAATTTGTAAAACACAAAATCATAATTAGTTTCATAAAATTTAGGAAACAAAACATGCTAAAACATTTTTGTGTAATATGAAAGGAAATACACATAAACACCAGATAAGGATTCTGACTGAAATTTGTTACATTCTTCATCCTTTCTCAAATGAGTATTAAACTAATCTATGTCTCCCCATTAAGTTCTTGCTCATAAGCTGAATCACCCATCTCAAGCGTACTATATCTTCATTAGGTGTATGATCTTTTAATTTGGAAGGATCCTTTTAGCTACGATTAAGAAATAGCAAATAATTATTAACAATATGAAGTCATTCATAAATTTGGACTTATGCTTGTTATGTTTGATTTAACCAGGTTGATTTTTTTTTTCTCACATTTAGATATATTTAAATTCGAGCTCAAGAAAAAAATGACAAAATAACTTAGGGGTCTTGACCACATAGGATTGTAGTCATGCAGTTGAGAAGAGTCTTGTATTATTTTCAACTTCTCTAATCTCAAAGAACCCTATTTTATCCTTATGTCTAGATGATTTCTTTTATTTTACCTTGCATTACCACATGGGAATCCATCCCCTCAATAGTTGTATGTTTAATCTGTTAATTTCCCAAATTTAAAAATGAACAGTATATCCAAGGGCAATGCAGTATTTTTTAGGTATCTGATTTATTTAGAAAACAATATTTAATTAAATATATTGTTAAACATCTAGAGTATGAAATTCAACATTAAAATACCAAAAGTTTATGGTCGTTATGTTTAACTCTCAAATATCATATTTTAGATCAAATATCAAGTAATACTTATTTGAGCTCAACTATTGGAATGATTACTCACCTTAAGAACTTGGTGGTTTAGGTCCTTTTACCTATGGCATACTCTTGGGGGAATAATTCTAAATTCAGAAGACAAAATGTAAACCTGAAATCATGCACAGTGGAGCAAATGTTCTAACACAAAACCCTAACTATGAAAATCATAAGTGTAACTTGTACCCTGAGTTGAACACACCTTGTATGCTCATTTTCCAATTCCCATAACCCATCAAACCACCTTCTTCCTTGAGTGGTCTTCAAAATAGCCTTCCAAATTTCCTTCATAGGTTTATAAAATATCTTGAGGTTGACACCCAACCATCACACCTTTTCATAATATATTCAGTTATATTTAACACACCCTTTACAAAGGTTTTTATTAAATACACGATTTCCAAGTATAGAAGACTTTTCTTGATCTCTCCATCAATAAAAGGGTTAAATAATTCTATCATAAGCATCAATAACCACTTTGATCTTTTGAATCATGATGTGCATACAGCTTGAATATTATACATAATCAAATACAATTAGGGTGGCATCAATACACAATCACCCTTAAAAAGAGTTCATATCATTTCACACAATCACTTAAAAAGGACTTTGGAACAAGTCTAAATCTAATAGGGATTCAATGTAAATCAATTTTCTTTATGGATTTATTTTAATATCCAATTCTTATTGAACTTCTATATCATAGAAAAGTTTGCAATCCAAAAATACTATTAATTTTTAGAGTTTGTCTCTCCCCCTATAAAATTGACATGCCCTAATGTCTAATCCTAAGAGAGCCCATTTGTTTTCATATCCTATAAAAACATTGTGTTATTCTAACCAACTCATTTCAATAACTAGTACTATATTTTTCCAAGTTTAAGATGTGAAAATGATTTTTGGAACTTGTGGGTAATTGTAATGACCCTGCTCAAACTGATTGAAAACTTCTGATTTTTGGTCTTGAAAATTTTGTCAAACACTTTGCATACAAGGGTCATATGACTGATATAACATTTCAGTTTGCTTTAATGGCTCTTTCCTTCACTTAACATCAATAAGAATGCTTGCAAGAAGACTCTAGATTGTTTAAACAATGACCTAACATGAATGTGCAACTTATTTTGGCAATATTCAATGCATATATGTGACTGAAACTACTTGCAATATGTAGCTACAACAACTAGAGAATTATGACAAACACTTTGGATGCAATCTAAGATGACATCTATGTACTTATAGCCAAATGGCATTAATACAAACACTTGGTATGCAATATTATAATCATTATTTATGCCAAAAGAAAACCTACAGCCAATTGACATTTTGTCAAACAATTGGCATGCAAACTAATAAGCTGACAATGAATGATAAAAACATATTCAATTACAACTATATCAGACCAACAACTTATATCTCCTTTATTGGACATATAATGTCAACTACAATGCTGGTATGAAATGGCCAAGATTCTTGGCATTACAACATATGCAAACTATGTAATTTTCTGAGTACAAATGCAGCCTTAGTATGAAATCTAAAATGCAATATATATGCAACAATTGACTTGAAAAAGCTGGTACACAAATTGTAGAAGAGCTGGAGACTTGATTATAACACTTGTTGATGATGAAGACCCCTCCAAATGAAAAAATCGACTCCTTTGAAATACCGCCCCTATTCTTGCCTGGCAATACTTTAGATAAATAAATGTAGCAATTAAACTCCACCTCTTGGCACTTGAAATGATCAGTAGGACCAAAAGATTAGAATGCAACAATGCCCAAAACCATAGGATGCTTTGATGATGAGATATGAACAAAAATGTCTTGCCAATGGCGCCCTTGTTGTAGTATATCAGACCACTGAAATTATTTACCAACAACCTGATAGCTACTCCAAAATACTCCAAAACGATTGCCAACCTCTCTGAAGATGAATGCTCAAATACACACAAAGAAACAATGCACGAATGAGGCCATCCAAACAAAAATCTGAATATGATATGCAAAATTGTGGCTCTAATATGTAGACTTATATGATTGAAAATATTATATCAGAACTTCTGGAAATGACTGAATGAATGCAATCGACCTCCTTAATGCAAAATTGATGAAGACTATGAACTCCAAAATGTCTCCAATAATTCTCCTAATCGAATACCACAAAAACTTGGCCAAAGGCCACTAAGTTTTTACAATGAAGCACAAATAGAAAGTTTGAAGTAACTTTCTCCTAGCTGCAATAATTCAGGTGATATTTCACACCCTCAAAATTGCCTACCAATTGAGAGTTTTCATTCTCAATGGCCAACTATGACAATTGCAGAAACCCTAGACTCCACAATGCACATCAACAACAAACATCAACATCAACAACAAATCTGGATCATAGGAAATGAGCCCTCAATGCCTATTCATTCTTTTTCCTCAATAGGTCGGCCTCCTTCTAGAACTTTCCCAAGTCACCTTCTAGAAGGAATATTATTATTTTATTATTTTAATATTGCACTTTATAATAATATAAAATATAACAGAACCCTTTTAATATTAAGTAACAAACCCTTAATACTAAGCTAAAAGGAAAGTTCACACAAATCTTGAGCAAAAATAGCGAAGCTCCAAAAACCATAAGAAAAAGCAATTTAGTTTGATTTCTTACGAAACCAGAAATAATAATGCAAGGAAAACTATAGTGGAGTTTACAACACCAATCGAAGGTTGCAAAACGGAAAGTGGTTACTCCTTCGAAGACACTTTTGTTGAATGTAATGATGGTGGAATCCATGCCGTCGCCAAAGAAGGCCAGATTTTTCTTCTTTTTCTTTATCTCAATCTTCTCATGATATACACCTGCCTTTATACGGATAATAATATAAAATATAACCCAACCCCTAAAGTGCAATATAACATTATAATATAAAATAAGGTTTCCAAAATTAGAAACATCCATGGAGATAATAGGAAAACCTTCATATGACCAAGAAATGAGCCAACCAATCAACTGGGTATCTGCCAAATGACCCTCTGATCAAGCCCCATTAGCCTACGAGGACCAGGAATAGGCCAATTCCTCCAAACTCCAACGCTCATGAAAAAGGGGACATTACAGTAATGGGCCCATAATGTAACCTATGTTAGCCTTAGGTAACTAATTTTGGTATCAATTTGCTAACAACAAGCATAGTATCACTACTTTATTCAAACAATTAATCGACTCTATATGGTAAAATAATAGACACAACAATCATGCATGATATTTCATTCTCTATTTTAACAAGATTATCTATTTATATGGACACTAACTAAGTATTTAAGGTTAGTCTCTCTCTATCTATCTATATATATACATATATATGTACTTGGTGGTTTTGAACCTATGACGACCTTACATTGAGATAAATATTTCACCAACCATATTATGTTCAAATACATGCATATAAAATAATATGAATAGCCAACATATTATACTAAACTATTATATGCCAATCAATTAATCCAAAGTTTTATAGTCATATTTATATTGATAACATATGAAAATATAATAATAGATATGATACAACTATAAAACAATAACTTATATGAGATAATTTTCAAAAACCTAGCCTATACAATAGCGAGAGATGGAATATTTAATTATTTCCAACTTTCACTAGTAAGCATTAATATAGAAGATGTCCCACTCTCTTCTTCAATAAAATGTTTATTATAATTCTTAAAAGTTTTTTTTTTTCATTTTTTACTCATCTTTTAATTTAAAGGAATATATAATTAAATTTTTCATCTTTTTCTTCGTGAAATCATATTACGTTTTATTTATTTTCCTTTTTATAATTATTTATGATTTTTTTTTGGATTATACATATCATTATGAATGAGAAAAAGTCCCATAACAAAATATAAGCCTACCATGACCTCTCAATCCCTTTTTTGACATGCTTTCATATTTGTGTTTTTAAGTGATACATTCTAGCCAACAACATAAAAATCATCACAAACCTTATGTTCACCAATGAGTCTATTGAGCTGATTGATCTTCTTTTTGTAGGGGATGATAAACCTATCAGCTATGATGAGGTCAAATCCTTCAAACTCTTCAACATGAAGTCCTCTCTTGGCCACTAAACCTTCATCAATAAAATTATGGGCAGCACCACCATCAACGAGTGCTACAATTTTGTACCCACATAAGACTCCTTAAAATTTAGAAGGATAATACCCTGGTGCTCCCAAGAGAAACAATTGAACCACTCTTGGTGTTATCAACTTCAATATTTAGATGTGGTTCTTGCTTGCTCCCTTGCTAAATTTTTATGCTCCTCGAATTCTTCCTTCTCATCATAAACTACCTCAATATAATGATTTTTTCCTTTGCCAAGGCATTTGTGAACTGGTGCCCAAGTTCCTTTTCAATGGAAACATAAATTCTTCCTTTTGAGCTCATTCTTGGATTCATCTTTTTTACTTGTTCTAGGTGGCAGTTTCTTTTGAGGCTGAACATGAAAATCTTCTTTTTTAAATTTTTTCTTTGATTGCTCTAGAGTTGGTGTTTTAAGGTTAAACTTATTGTTGGATATCAACGTTTCCCCAAGTTGAGAGCCCTCTTAATAGCATCTTGTAAGGATAAAGGATCAAAAGTTTCAATTAAATCTACAAGAGGTTCATATAAGGCTTACATGAATAGCATAGTCAACATCCTCTTAGTGATGCCAGGAACTATAATGGAAAGCTTTTGAAAATCAGCAACATAATTTTCCACAATTTTGTATTGCTTGAGTTACGACAACTCTCGAAAATGCACTTCGGGGACTTTTCTATCAAATGTTTCTATTGTCCTACTAAATTCTTTATAGGAGTTTATGAGGTTGTGCCCTTGCATAATCAACCCATGGTACAACCATTCATGTGCTACACTTTCAAGGTGAAGAATAGCAAACTTGATGGGTTCATCTTCCAACATTGGTCTAAGTGACAAATAAGTGTCTAGCTTTTGTATCTAGACATGAGCTATATACTTGTTGGATTGATCAAAAAAGGAAAGTATTAACTTTCCCAAAGCATGTTGAAAATCCATTTGATTTTCAAGGACACAATTGTTATACTCAAAAATACCACAAAATGTTTTTTCTCAAGTTGCTAAGTGTTCATTCATTTGTATACTTGGGTACTTCTATCCATAGACGATAGGCATTCATCCATTTGGGGCAAGCATCTAATCATATGGGTTAGGCATCTATCCATATTGAATAGGTATTTTGTAATGTCCCCATTTTCGATGTCCTCCTTTGGGCTAGTGTATTTCTGACTCATTATTTTTAGTAAGTACTATAAATAACTGGTCTAGGCGGTAGTGCAGTGTAGGGTTTCCTGTTTGGGCAGTATGTTGGAGTTGTCTGACAAGCTCTAATGTTTTGGCCAGTTTGTTATTTGGTGAGCACTTACTATTTTTAGCAGTTGCTATTTATAGTAAGTCTACTTTGGGAAAACTGGTGTCAGACTCTTAGTGTCCTTAGCAGTGTTATTTCTATGGTGGCGTTAGAAAGCCTAAGGTTGAATTATTTAATATTTGTTTTTATAAGTCACTTAAGTTATTTTAATAAAATAACTTTATAACTTAAGTGAGGGGGTAGGTGGTCATCGAAAAGTACCTTGGTGCCTAATAAGATAACGTTGTTTTAGAAGGTTGAAAAGGTAAAATAGTTTCCTTTTGAGCAGGACAACCGTTTGAGGAATATTTGATTATGTTCTAAAGTATAAAACAAATATATTAAATTTTTTTTGGATGGAAAAGGATTCAAATGGGAGGTTGCCCTGACTTTTCCCTCCACTTCTATTTAATTTGCTTTTTGGCTCTCATTTGGTTATGATGGATTTGACAACTTAAGGAGACTCTATTGAATTGTTTCCAATTTATTGTTTGTAGCTGGTTGAGGACGAAAACCCTCATCTTTGGCACTAGTTTCGGTGGTGAGAGATCCACCCTAGCTAGAGGGAGTGATTCTACACCAAGAATCATCATTGCTCTCAAGAGTTTGATCGTTCTAGGGTTCTAATATGAAAATTTTGTTGATTTTATGATTTCTTTAAGTATGCTACAGTGGCATGCTACAGTATGTTGCTACAGTGACGTACTATGGTACACTGCTACAGTGTTAGGGCTTCTTCATTGGCTTGTGGCTGAGCGTAGCATTCTTCTATTCCCAGTCTTATGTGGGTTCATTTATATGTGGAGTTCTGAGTTTGTATGAAGACGTTTAAAGGGAGTGCTGGAGGCTATCTCTAATTCTGGGCGACTATGAAGGTATTGTATGAAGTCTGCAACTATTCTGGAGCATTCATGAAACAGTTCGAGCTCTTTATTGATTGCTGGTAGTGTGTTCATCAGGTCTGGGCATATTCTACTTATGTATTCTGTTAGTAACCTAGTCTGCAATCATTTACTAGGCGAGGAAAGTGCATTATTAGCAAGTCTGAAACTGCTTCTCATGTATTACAAACATTACAGTGCTCAGAAATTGTTATTCAATCTATTGTTTCAGTCTTACTGTTATTAGTGTGCCTTACCAAGTGCTAGTATAGTGAGTCCTGGGGTTGTAGTTGCAATCTGAGTTCCTGTAAGGTGTTATTTATGTTGTCTTTGAGCTAAGCATGGTGCAAACCCCCTTTGTAACTTGCTGATACAAATTTCTGTTAAGTCTATTAAGTCTGCAAATTCAATCTGGTTGCTGCTACCTTTGTTTCATGCTTATATTAGTCTTGTAACAGTCCCAACTATACTCATTATTGCTGCTAAGCTAAGTCACAGGTTGTTCGAATTGAGGTTGACACATTGAAATTAGGATGAGATTGACAAAGGAAAAAAATTCCCGAAAAGTAAAAATTGGGATCAAATTTGCCTTATGTAATTTATATATATATATATATATATTAAAATTTATAAATATTTATATAATTTATTTTATATAATATATATATGTAATTTAATAATATTATATTAAATTGTAATATAAATATATAAATTTATAATATTATAAATATATTTATTATTTTTAAATTTATTCATATATTTTTCGTTAATAAAATACATGATATGGGTAGAGATAAAAATAATACATTATATATAAAATGATATTAACAATATATAGAAACATAATATAAGGAAATAATATTATATTAAGTTGATGAGTTTAAAATTTTCACAAAATATTTAAATTTGTCAACTTTTATATGTTAATAATTTTAAATCTAAATTAAATATTTTAAAATATTCAATTTTAATTATTAATGTTAGCTATAAAAATAAATAAGTAAAGTAAAATAATATTAAATTTAAACTATATTAAATGTTATTTTTTAATAAAAATTTAATATAAATAAAATAATAATGCGATGTTTTCTCACGCCTTCGAGAAGCCATGCGATACCTGAGGACCATCGCGACTTCAAGAAGCCTGTATTCCTCCCGTCCGCTATTTCTCTGCTGTCGCGGTTGAACAAATTCGGATGCAAAAATATGAAAATAACTCAAGCAGTCAACTGACCTTTTCTCTGCGCTCTCCCGGTGGTCGTTTCACTGCACGCATTACTTCCTTCGGAAGCAGGGCTCTCCTATGCCCTAGCCAGTAGCGGTGGGAAAGAGCGGCATTAATTTTGTCGCGACCGTACCGTTCAAAATCCCTATTAAAAAATGCTTACGAAAAATATATGTTAATAAAAATACAGTTGCCCTTTCCCGTACGAATTTAGCTGCGAATTTAAACGAATTTTATTAATTTTTTAAATGTTCGCCGAATTTCGAACTTCAAGCTTGAAATTCGAATCCTGTGACACACCGCTAAGTGTGAAATATAAATATGTGTAATTCTCCATCATGAAAGGTGCAAATAATCTCAGAAAGTGACTTTATGTGCATGCTTATTTCTATTCTTGAAGTTGTTATTATCCATGCAATGATATTCATTCAATTTGCTAAAATGGAACATCTACCAAATTGAAAACCATTGCAAAAATTACCAAACAAAAGAGGTGAGCCTTTATAGGTAATGTCCCCATTTTTTATGTCCTCCTTTGGGCTAGTGTAGTTTTGACTCACTATTTTTAGTAAGTACTATATTTAGTAACTAGTTCAGGTGGCAATGCAGTGTAGGGTTTCTTGTTTGGGCAGTATGTTGGAGTTGTCCGACGAGCTTTAATGTTTTGGCTAGATTGTTTTTTGGTGAGCACTTACTGTTTTTTGTAGTTGCTATTTATAGTAAGTCTATTTTGGGAATCTGGTCTTTGACTCTTAGTGTCCTCAACAGTGTTATTTCTATGGTGGCATTGGAGAGCCTAAGGTTGGATTAAGTAATATTTGTTTTTAATTAGTCACTTAAGTTTTTTTAATAAAATAACTTTATAATTTAAGTGAGGGGATGTGTGGTGATCGAAAAGTACCTCGGTGCCTAATGAGATAACTTAACGTTGTTTTAGAAGGCTGAATAAGGTAAAATAGTTTCCTTTTGAGCAGGACACCCCTCTGAGCAATATTTGTTTATGTTCTAAAGTATAAAGCAAATATATTAAAAGTTTATTGGAGGGAAAATGATTCAAATGGGAGGTTGCCCTAATTTCTCCCTCCACTTCTATTTAATTTGCTTTTTGGCTCTCATTTGGTTATGATGGATTTGACAACTTAAGGAGACTTTGCTAAATTGTTTCCAACTTATTGTTGCAGCTGGTTGAGGACGGAAACCGCCATCTTTGGCACCATTTTTGGTAGTGAAACTATCTACCCTAGTTGGATTTGTGGAGGAAGTCACTCAAGCTTTCTAGAGGAGCTTCATTACAATTTTGTGAATCATTTTCAAATGTAATATTGGTGATAAGCAAGGATATTTTCAATAGGATTAATGCAGGGGTTTGAGGAATATTGAATATTAGTGTGGTGAGCTGCTTGCAATATTTATTTGGTTTTAATATTCAATTTATGGGCATTTGTGATCCATTTAAGAAGTCGTGTGCTAATTTGTATTTGGCGTGAGACCACTTCTCTTTGGCATGCGTGGGAGTGAGTGAAGAGATGCCAGAAGGAGTGAAAGAATGTGAGTTGATCAATTTGAACTAGCAAAAGGGAGGCAAAAGACCCATGTTTTGTCGGTCAAGGAAGTAGAAGACATTACACTTCACGACCAATGGAGAAGTGTGACGCCTCTATAGATTCCAGAGTCAGGAATCCTGTCAGGATGATAATGCGGCGTGTGGACGTCCGTGCAGCGCATGTGCATCCTCGTCAAAGATTCCTCCACTGACACGAAAAGACGCAGCTAGGTGGAATGAGCAAGGTGGCGGCGGTGAAATTGCATCATCAGGTTTACATTTTCTAAGGTAGGGGAAATTAAATGGGGAATTTTCCTAGGGGTGCAAATTCATGCCATTACACCAACTTTCTGATAAAATTTGCTTCCAGATTTGATCCACAATCATAATCTTGATCAACCTGCTTTAGAGATACTCTAAAAGTAGCTTCTTTCCTTATAGAATCTTCACTTTCAAATCTCATCTCAAATTTAGTTAGTGTTCCATGCAACTCAATCAACCTTAAAGAATTCACATCTTTAGCTTCTTCAATAGTAAAATTTTTAGAATCAAACCTTCTAGGTAAGGATCTGAGTACCTTCTTCACAACAATCTTCTTATCTAG
Organism: Sequoia sempervirens; assembly: GCA_007258455.2. Classification (NCBI taxonomy): domain Eukaryota; kingdom Viridiplantae; phylum Streptophyta; class Pinopsida; order Cupressales; family Cupressaceae; genus Sequoia; species Sequoia sempervirens. Next base: position 14,617 of record VDFB02259386.1, read on the forward strand.
GGTTTCACCAAGACCTTGAATATGATTGACAACTTCATTAACCCAGAGTATGAACATAGCAATGTTCTCATCTTCTTTGATCCTCAGACCTTCAAACTGAGCTTTGTAAGTCTGCAACTTGCTTCTTTGACTTTATATCACCAAAATTAGATAGTTTACAACTTTTCCCATATTTCCTTTGCTGTTCTATGCTCCATCACTTTTGAAAACTTAGTGTTAGTCAAACCACATAAAAGAGCATTCCTAGCCTTAACGTTGATTTCATAAGCCCTCTTTCCAATCTGATCCTTAGGAGGGTTTTCAAGAATTTCATATCCCTCTAAATCTAAATTCCATAAGTCCATACCTAAAGCCATCAAATATGACTCCAATGTAACTTTCCAAAAAGCAAAATTAGATCCATCAAAAATCGGTGTACTTTGTTTCTAGAAGAACTATCTTGTGCCATCTCGGATCTACCTTTAGCTATTAGACTCTTTCAAAGGAACTTGGCTCTGATACCAATTGAAGGGCACACAATCTACTGAGAGGGGGGTGGGACGGGGTGAATTAACAGATCCAAACAATTACAACAATTTTGGAAACCTTCACAATTACTTCATAGATTTTCAACATGAAAAGCATTGAACCATACAAGCTAGTAAGTAAAGCAATTAAAGCACAACACATAACATCAGATTTTATGTGGAAACCCAAGATGGGAAAAACCACGGTGAGAAACTCTCACAAGAAGGAATATAATAAATCAATTTTACAATATTGATGTAGGCATCAACCTACTGGAGACACCAATCCCCAAGAGATTCAGTAGGCACCAACCTACAGGCGACACCAATCCCCACTGGAACAAAGATACCAGTCCCTACTAGGATAGAGACACCAATCCTTGTCGGAGCAATACAATAGGTAGAACACCAATCCTACCGGAACAGAATAATGGTGGATTTGAAATTTAACTCCTATATGCACGACACTCTGATATTGGCACTCTTCTACTATGACACAATTGTACATCCCACTACAATACTTTCACTGTAATCATCAATACATTCAATACATTCTAGATACTATTGTGACACACACTGATACATACAATGCATCTGAACATTTAAAATATATACATGACACTACATTAACAGTCTTCTATGTCGATTAGGGATCCACACCAACCTAGACAACATAGGGTGGACCTAAATTCAAATTACACAAAGCTTGTAATACAACGGTCCAAAATTGCCGCCAAAAGAACTTTACACCTTGTGCCACCATGGGAACCTTAAATAGGTCCTATCCGCACTACACATGCTTGATTTGAATTCAACACGCTTGTAGCCGTTTTTGCACATGCCTCGAACTTTGAGTAGCTTGATGAAGCTTTTGATACTTCAAACTCCTTGCACACTGAGCCACGCCACCAAAAACTCAGGAAACTGATAGAAATAGTATAGGCATACTCGCCTTCCAAACCATGGAGCTACAATGCTTAATTAATCTCTTTGCCCAAAAGATATCCTTTTGGACCACCACACTCGTGTTGACTACATACCCGGCATGGTATAATAAATGCATTAACTAACTGAAGGAAGTCCTACCCCAACACGCTTCCTATAATGTCCCCATTTTAGCCCTATGCTCTTTGTGGACTGATAGCCTATTTTTGAAAATTCGTAGGCTGATCAAAAGTGCAAATTAGGGTTTCCTATTTTATAGGTGGTTTCAGTTGAGCTTTTGATGGCTTGTAGGAGTTTGGCAATGAGCTTTATGAAGGTTTTTGGGTTTTTGGAGAGCTTCAAGGTGTGGTAACATGCATTTCATGAAAATGACATGCATTTCTATCTGGTACCTTGCATGCAGGAAAGGTTTCTGGGTTTTTCTGGGTTTTCAGAAATCTCTAGGGGGGTGTAACATGCATTTGATTTTGTTGACCTTTCTAGACACTTACTATTTTTAGCAAGTTATGATAGCTGCCCGGTTTGTGTTCAAATGAAGTTTGGGAACACTTACTATTTATATCAGTTTGCTATTTTTGGTAAGTTCTATTTATGGCATGTATTCTAGCAGTAGCTCAACTATTTTAGTCCACCATTCTATTTCTAGCAGTAAGGCAGTTCTGTTTGGGCATTGGCTTATCCAACCTTTTTGGGCTCAAAAAGGAAAGATTATAATTTAAGTCATAATATATTTTATTGTGACTTTTGGCCTCCTATGCCTAGGCGTATAACTTTAAGTTGTTTTTAAAATAGGGGATTATACTTGGATGCCTAAAGTGGAGAAATAAATATATTAAAGTTGAAATATTTGCCAAAGTAAAGTGGATGCCTAGGGAAGTAAGCAAAAAAGATAATTTTAAATTATTATTTCAAATTGGTGTTTGGGCGTCCCTCTTGGGAAGATGAAGTGATTCATATTTCTTCTTGGAGGTTATAGAGTGATTCAGTTTCCAAGAAGAGTCTATTTATTCATGCCTTGCTCATTCATTCTCATCTTTTGGAAATTATGATAATGTTATGTTGCTGAAATATTTTCAGAGCTTTGTTTTGAAGAGTGCATACCTCTTAGCTTCTTCTTCTTGTCTTCGTGTGATCTATTTAGGATCTAGGACCCCTGGTAGCCTACGAGTCGCGTAGCGTAAAAGATCCAGGTATTTTAACCATATAAAATGATTACATAATTAAATTCACTCCAAATGAATAAATGAACATATAAAATAAATAAATGTAAAGATAATGGTACGAGAAGAGAAGAAATAGAGAGACGAAACCACAATTGATATGAGGTTAGGTCCTGGACTTCGTCTGGGCCCCTCTCCAGCGAGGTGACCCCGATAGATTATACTCCAAAAACAGTTACAATTGCTTCAAGACTATCTCCTTCAAGCACAGCAGCATGACATTACTCTGATGTGCAGAAATGTCTTCAAATCTCTCGAGCATTCTCTCGCTATCTCCACTTGGACTTGGGAAAAACCCATCTCTACCCCTCTTTTTATACAAGAAATTTGCCTAATTAGGCTTAACCACTCAATTAATTGCATAGCCTCCACGATCAACTTCGTGTCGGTCTAATTTGGTTTACGCGATCTTTTGCAGTTCGGTGGTTTGGGGGTTTGTTTGTTTTGACATGACCCAGCCATTTGGTTATATTTCGGTCTATATTATTACAATAAAGTACTGTAATATCGTTTAGAGCATCCAAGTGGTATATGGTGAGATACTTTGTTGGACGGTAGGTCTTGAGGTTCAAATGCTAGCAGTTTGTTTTAAAAACAAAAAAATACCGAACATTATTAACAAAAACACCCCGCCCTCACCATATATTGAACAATAGTTGGCCGGCACAATGGCAGCCGACAGTTTCGGGCAATGGGAGGTCGTCGGTTCGAGCCAGAACAACCTTTTGGTTAAACAACAAACCAGATCGCCGAATTAAAGAGCCGATGTCGATTTGTGGTCGCTGAACTTCAATGTAATGTCCGATGTCTGTGGCGGATGGCCGTCTATTGGCCAATGGCGTGTGAGTACTGTCCGCCGTAGTCTTGCGTAGAAACTGCCAGCGTGTCGAGCGGTCGCCCGATATTGGCAAAGGCAATTGGCGTGTCGGTGATTGGGCTGCCGCGATGGATCGCGTGTGATGCCGTCGCATGCGATTAGGACCGCACGTCACCTTTGTGATTGAATGCGGCCTCACGACTCACACGCCCGTGTCGAGTGAAATTAGCCAAATGTATCACATGCGGTCGCGGACGCCACGTCCGAGCGCCAGTGGCGTCATGCAGCGCCCTCTGGATTGGCCGAAGTTTGGCTGCTTCCTAACTTCGAGCATCACGACGCTCCCGAGGTATTCCAGCCAAGGAAACGCCCGTCCGGGGCTCGTGCCAGCGGAAAACTCTTGTGATGGCCTTTGGATTCAGGTCGATTTTCGAGATGATTATTTTTCCACCTTGGGCGCCCCGAAGCCGGTTGTTGGTAACTTACTGGGAGTCTTTTAAGCCCGTTCAAGGATTCTGCGTTGGAATCAAGAACGTCGTTCTCTTTGCGATGAAGCTGAAATATGGAGTGGTGGGGAACACTTCAATTTCCTTGAAAAATTGTCCCAGGATCCATTATGCTTGAAAGATAGTACCTAGTTGGACTTATTGAAGACTATGCTTCACTCAGGATTGTAGATAGAGCTTCAATTTCTGATTTATTTAAGCAGACTACTGTTGTATAGTCTGTTTTATTGTTGATGGTTTGTGTTTGGCTGTAGCACATTTTCATTCATAGCTCATTGGGCGAATTTCTCTTGGTTCTGGGTATTGGCTCTATGGTTATCCCTTGCCAAGGCGTCCCTTTGCACAAAGTTTCATATTTTTTGAAGGTGTCTATGAATTTCTAGAGCTGGTCGCTCCTCTTTGGAGATTGGGAATTTCCTATGTTATCGGGTTCTTCATTTTTGCTCGGTGTGCCTGCTCCTAGAGCGTTTGGGCACTGGTCCTTGCTAGGGTTGCCTGGGCACCCCTTGGGTCCTCCCAGCCATGCCTGCGTGTGCCCAAACGCTCCCATGGAGTTTGGGTGCTCAAAACAAAAAACAAAAAAATCAAATTTTAAAGCACTTAAAGTGCCAAAAAAACCCTAAAATGCCTTTATAACATGACTCAATCAATCCTTTGTCATTTCCTTGCTCTCACAAACACATTTTGCCCTCCATTTTTCTCATTTTGCAGGTTGCTAATTTTTTGAAGGAGATTGATCAAGTGCAAAAGAAAGTGAGGATAGATTGCACAAAGGAGATCTAATCACCTAAGGTATGCATTTTAACTCATTTTTTCAAGTTTATGATGGATTCTTTCAAGTTTTTGAAGATTTTTTTTCAGAATTTTTTTTAGAAAAGAAGAAATAAGATTTGCTATTTGTTTCAATGTGTTTTGGTGTTCATTTTGTAATTTGTTTCAATACTTTATATTTCTTATAACAGCAAAATCAAAGTTCAAATGGCTACAAGTTCAAGTTTAGTGGGTATTACTACTAGTAAAAACCAAAAGTTTAAAATTGATGCAACATCTCCTTTATGGCATCATACTATGATGGTTGAACAACTTCCAGGAGGTGGGGCATTTGTTTGGATTTGTGATTAGTATAAAGTCCAATTTAAGAGCTCATATAGTCAAGTGAGATTTCACCTTTGTGGACAAAGTGGGCAAGGGATTAGAGTATGTGGAGGGCCAACTAAGAAGGGGTTGTCAAAGGATAAAATTATGAAATACATTGTTGAACAAGAAGAAGCTGATGCTATGGCTGAAAGAACAAAATTAAGAAACCATCCTTTAGCAAAGAAAAAATCAGTGACTTTTCCTACAAATTTAGTAGTGGCCTCTCATCATCCTTTCTTGGAGACACCCTCTGTCCAAGTAGAAGACCCCATTTCTTCCTACAAAAGAGGACCATTGGATAGGGCATTTCAAAATGAAGCAAGAGACATCGCAAAGGAAAAAATTGTATGTTGCATTTATGCCAATGGTCTTCCTTTCAACTTGGTGAGATCACCATATTGGCGTGAAATGGTGGAGGCAATCAATACTGCACCTTCAGGTTTCAAAGGTCCTGGGTATGAAAAGGTGTGCACCACCTTATTAGTAAAAGAAAAAAATCATGCAGAGACATCACTCAAACCAATTAGGGATTCTTGGGTTGAAACAAGAATGCCTATTGTTTCCGATGGATGGAAGGATTGCAAAAACCGACCTTTGATAAATGTTATTGCAGTGTCCCCAAAAGGTGCTATGTTTTTGAAGGCAGTTGATTGTGAGGGGCAAATCAAGGATGCAAAATTCATTTCAAAAATCCTCATTGAGTCCATAGAGATGGTGTGTTCGGAAAATGTTGTTCAAGTCATTATAGACTGCAAAAAATTGCAGGGCTGCAGGTATTTTGGTTGAGCAAAGGTATGAACACATTTTTTGGACACCATGCACTGTACACTCCCTTAACTTGGTGATGCCGAGAATCTTGCACATGATGCACCTACTACAAGTGGCATTGGCAATGCATTTGCTTGTGGTTCAAATGATGTCGAACCAAATGATGATGATCTAGATCCTTTTGATGATTGATGAATAATTGTAAATTTGTAATGATCTTCATTTGAATCATGACTAGAGAGACATATATGATATTTTTTATTAATATATGAGTATGACATATGTATTGGAATTTTGAACTATCAATTGGCATTTATGATTTATCTTTATAGGCTTGTAGTTTATCACTAGCATTGATCAATGATTTTAGATTTAATGATGATTGATGATTGATGAAGTATCATAGACTCATAGTCCATACTATCAAATGTATTTACAATTTTGTATATTTTTAATTATATATACATATATATATACAACCGTACCCAAACGTACCATATTTTAGGAAAAAAATTGTCATACCGGCGTACCCATATCCCATTCTCGTACCTGAACTGGCAACTTAGGGAATTTCACTATGGCTGCATTGGGAATCGTGCCCAAATAATCCAGAGATATTTAGTGAGGTTTATCTATTGGTACTAGTTCGCCCAACTCCTAGCTTCCATTTGTATTTAGTTTCATCTTCATCGGAGGTGTTTGGAGAAAGATATGAACATTTTGGTGACTTCTATACAGCTGGTCTGATTTTCTGTTACTTTTTTGTTACTTATTAGATCTGATATATTGCTGTTTTGAACTTAATTTTTGATCATACTCATGTTATTTTAGTTAGAGAACATTTCTGATGTATTTGGGTGATAAATTACTGAATTGTTGTGCAACTATGTTAATATTGTAAAGTTGGTTTAGTAGTACTAATAGCTATTTATAATCTGAACTTTATATTTTTGTTTATACTCCTGCTAAAGAAGTGGTTGAGCCTGATTTTTACTTTCAGCACTTGTATTTTCAATTCTCCCAACTGAATAAGTGGTACTGTGGATTCATGGCTAGCTTGCCGCCTTATTAATTGTTAATATCTCCACTCCTGCTGTATAAGTGGTTGAGTTTGTAATTTCCTTTCATTCTATGGTTGGCTTACCACCTATGTTCAATTGTAATTACATTCCATTTTGCTAACAATCCCCGACACTGTATGCTCTCACCTTGCCCACATTGGGATCTTGGTGATCAAAAGGTGAAGGGTTACTATTCTTGCTGGTTTATATTGGGAGCTAACACTAATAGTGGTGAAATTGTGTTGATATTCACAAAAAAAACTTAAGGGGATATTTCACTTCCTGAACCTTGAGACAATAGATAATACTTGTACTCCTACAACCTTCTCCATTTTGACAACCTTCACATCTGACAGCCTTGACACCCTTTGATAACCATTGCCAACAACAATGATCTGCTAACATTAGTTTGACATCAATGACAACCTATGCTCAATAGTTGGGTGGGGAATCACCTAAGGGAAAAACCTTGTTTTGGGAGAATATTCCTTGCATATCTTGTGGGTGGTAGTGGAGCCATTGCGAGTGGATAGTCACAGATTGGCAGTGACTGGTGGTGGTGTCATTAGGGGTTTTTTTCCCTTGGTGGCAAATAGAGATGTAGTCGTTGGTGGCAAAAACTAAGCATCATCGTCTAGGGTTTAAGTCCCATTGTTAATGTGCACCTATTGCTGAAGGTATTGCGGGTTGGTCGTGATGGTAGGGATTTTATGCTACCCTCCAACCGACACCTTGTGGGTATTGTGTAGGCATCAACTTGAGTAGCATATATTTTGATTTTTGACAGTAGCAGTCCATTTCCCTAATGAATAAACCAGTCGTCCTTGGAATGTCAGTGTTAAAATTCCTGGGCCAGGCTCCATTCCTCCATCTGGGGTTATGGATTTTATTATTTTCTCCCAGATCACTCATTGCGTCTGCGAAGATTGCTTGTTACATACTTTTTCGCTCTAATACCATGTTAGATTTGGCTGTTGAGATAGCCACTAAAAATTAAAAGAGCTAAAAGCAAGCACAAAATATAGAAGGCCGATATGATAGAATAATGCTCTTCTATTCAAGGATGCAATATGCAAAAGAGATTGGTTACAAAATAGAAAGAAGTCTATGCTTATGTAGAGCAAAGCAATGCATATATGGTGAAAACCCACTAAAGATAGACACTGATCTAACTAAAGGTAGACATGCATGATAGGTGGAGATTAGATGAACTAGCATGATAGAAGGAATGTAACTCAACTAAGAATAGATAAATGTCAATCAAGTGCATAAGATATGGGCAATGATTGATAGACACAACTAAGTGAGCTTATCCTAACTAGATGCATATAATGCAATACAATAATAAACTAAATGTACCAATAACAATTGATTGGCCTCACTTTTCTTTGAATAGTTAGATGCAACTTTTAATGTTGGTGTGGAGGTTGACTATTAGTGCATGTTACAGGGGCCGTCCCCACCCAAACTCACGTCCAGGTCCCACAGCGTGGCGTTTGGGGACGGGGAGACTGTGAGGCATCTGAGGTGTCTATGATTTTTAGCGGAAGTGACGATCCCAAGGGGCAGGCTGGAAAATAAAAGGGGACGCCTAGGCGTCCCCGGAACGGCTAGGGGACGGCTAGAAGTCCCCCAACCGTATCGGGGACGCCCAGGAGTCCCCCTTTTGTCAAAGTAAAAAAATCTTTTAATTTTTGACAAATTAAATAAAAATTGCTTAATAATATTAAATATTTCATCATATTTGATAAAAAAATTAATTTTTAATTGCTTGTAAGTTAATTATATTATGAAATAAAATAAAATTGCGTGATAATTAATAAATAATAAATATTAAATATTATTATATTTCATTAAATAAAAATTTGATAAAACATTTAATTTTTAAGCATAACTATTTAATATTATAATTTATTGTCAAATTAAAAAAAAATTAATGAATTTTTAAACAAACTATTATTTAGTTTAAATTTACAATAATAAAATAATAAAATAAAATTAAAATAAGCATAACTATTTAAAATTTTAATATTATTGTAAAATTAAATAAAAAATTATGAATAATAAAATTGATTTTTAAACAAACTATTATTTTAAAACAAACTAGTTAGGCAGATTGATGAGGAGGAGGTGCAACTGAGAATGGTTGGCCTTCCTTTGGATGATCCACTTCAGGCAGAGAGTGACAGTGACACAGATAGTGCTTTTGATATTGATAGCCCGAATGAGGCATAGTGTCATAGATTGACAGATTGTTGTATTTAAACTTTAAAGTTTGAGACGTTGATCTTTGAGTTATTTAACTTTAGTGTTAAAACTTGAACAAAATGCTTTTATATTTAATTGTTAAGTTATTGGCATTGCTGTTAGTGTTTACCTTTATGTTTATATTGTTGTTATACTGTTGCTATATTGTTGTTATACTGTTGTTATACTCTTTATCTATGCACGTATTGTCATATTGAAATTGTTGCACATATTTGATATTTCAAATTGCTCTCTTTCTCTCTCTCTATATAATATATTTTTAAAAATTCATATATATATGTAATTGTGTATATATATATATATTTTGAAAAATTTCTATATCGCCGTCCCCCCGCCGTCCCCAAAAATCTGCCCTCGGACTGCCGTCCCCGAAACACGTCCCCTGCTATTTTAGTCCCCATCCCGGTCGAAGGCATGCGTGGAACCGCGAGGTTGATATCTTTACATTGGGTGGGAGAGGTGGAAGGATGTAGTGGATTAACCACGTGCATTAGATGTTCTATGGGTACTCATTAGTCACAATGATCACTTTTTTCATGTGGCTTGTCAACCTGCATATACTCTTCTATAATTAGTTGCTAGGGTTCATTGTTTCTTAGGAAAGGTAGTTCTTGGTGAGGCAAAGCTTAAAACCTCATTATAACACTATAAAGTCCATTTTAAGCTAACTCATGGAGAGGGTTGTTTTAGGGGTTGGTAAAGGATTTTCATCAAGGTTACACGGGGACACGTCCCCTACCCCAAAACCCATTGTCCCCGTCTCCTGCTGTCCCCGAGACAAGGAGACGCAAAGGGGACGTCCCCCTGTCATCCCCAAATCAGCCCAATTAGTAGGAAATGCTAGGAAACGTCTCCAACCATTTAGGGATGGTTCCCCATCCCTAGAACGGATGGGGGACGTTGGAAACATCCCCCATCGTACCGGGGACGGCTAGTTGTCCCCCACGGGTTTGGAGGTTCCTAGGGTTAAAAACAATAAAAAAATCAATTTTAAATTTTTTTATTCCTCCTTTTTAATTGTGCGGGGCCCACCATCTCTCCCAATGTTAAAATTTTTCCCTGAGGTCCAAAGCAAACATAATATTAACATTTTTATTTTATGCTCATTCTTATGGCATGCACTCAACTCATTTTCACACACGCGGCTCTCTTAGGCGAATTTGTTCACAGTCTTGAATCAAACCTTTGGTAATTGCAAAAATTTAAAGTTTCCAGTAGCAAGAAAGATGAACAACATTGTGATAAGAGATTTTATTAAATTTTGGTCTTCATGTTTGAACTTTGAGACTTCTAGATACATGTTTGAGACATTTGGATATTGATAGACCATGGTTTTATTGATGTTTGATACTGCTGTGATAAATTTTATAATGCTTTAATGACATTTCTTATGCTGTTATAGTACTACTCTCACGATTTATTTACATATTGATATTGTTGTTATCAATTATTAATTTATTGACATATCTATCTCTCTTTCCCTCTCTCTCTCTATAATATATTAATAAATTTTGAAAAAATCAGATATATATATGTATTTTGTATGTTGCCGTCCCCTACTATACCGTAAAAAATTGCCCCCTAGGAGACGTCCTGGAAACGCGTCCCCTGCCATCCCCCTGTCCCCGTCCCTGAAACGCCGTGGAACATAGATTTTCATTTATTTGCTGATTTAGCCATGTAGAGAGAAATAGGGGAGAGAGAATATGTATATGCTTTAATCATTGACTGGTGAATATCTTTAGTGCCTATATATGACAACTTGTTCAATTTTTCTTGTTAAGATGTTTAGCGCCTACTTAATTTTAAGTCAACTTTAATACTTAACAAAATCAATTTATGGCTTTTATGAACTTTAATTAGAATATTATATTTATAAGTTCTAAAGGCCCCTACTAAAATGCCAACAAAATAAAAATTACATAGTATATTTTTAATAAGTTTGAATTACTTATTGGTTTGGTTCTTGGTTTACTAACCTGCATCATGGTTTAGTCCTTTCTACTTGTTAAGGTCTGATTTGATTCAGTTATTTTTCATCCTTGTTAATTTGTTTAGAGACTGTTTCTTCTAAAGAAAAAGGTATATTCCTTGTTCCTTATTTTAAGAATATTTTTAAAGTTTGATCTGCTTTTTTCCAGAGTAAAGGATGTATGCTTACATCTAAGGTGTATCCTAATGTCAAGCAAGTATTAAAGAATATTGAAGTTTATTACATGTTTAAAACTGTTATGCCTTTTCTCATCTGAGACCCATTTTTATCCTTATTTTTCCAAGCAAAGCATTTTCTGCATCCTTATTTGATCAGTTTATCTGTCTTCATTCTAAGCACTTTGCAGGAACTTAAAGGTGCCCCCACGACGCCCTTCTGTCGTTTCTGAAAGCTGTCTTTATTCCACAGACAAAAACAGCCGAATGAGAGCATTTCACATCCTGAATCAACGTGGTATTGTTGATATGATTGGTGTGTTTCATGAGAAAAAGGAAAGAGAGATGACTTCTGCAAACGCATTTGACTATTATGAGGTTAGCTAAACTCTACATAGAAAGCTATTATTGGGAATGGATACATTTTAATTGAATCTCTTATTCACTCCAAACATTGAACTAATAATCCACTTTAGATAAATGCTTTTCTTGCCTCATATTAAGACGAGATAATAGTGGAAAAAAGAGTTCAAATATGCTCTTTGAGTGATTTTGTGGCTTTGAAATCATCGAGTGAAGGCATTTTTTTAGCATTCATCTATACTTTTCTTTTCCCATGCTTCTATTAAGATAAAAATCATATTGTTAGCAAAAATATATTAAAACCCTATGAAATATGTGCTAAATTTGGAGGCGTTAAGAGTATTGGTATGTAGGTCTTCCACATATGCAGATTATCAAATCTGTGTCCAAGCTTCACCAAAATATTAGTCAGCAAATATGATTGTTGTATTCTCATGAACAAAAGAATAAAAAGTCAAAGATTACTAAATAAGTCATATGTTGAAATTCATAGAATAAAAGTTGTTTAATTTTTCATTAAGTACATGGTTCTTAATAGGTAATAGTTGTCCCTCATTACCGCATCTTCTTATGGAGAATAGTCTCAAAAGATGTTGTGAGGACACACTTCTTTAGATTCAATGATACTTCTTGTTCACAACCATACTTAAATGCCAAACTTAGATTTTAGACATGATCTTTCAAAATCCTATAGATGGTCCAATCATCTAGATCATAGTATACAAACTCATTGAGTACTTGCAAGATTTTTTGTTGGCTGATTACACCCAAGAAAAACTTGCGATCCCTGCTGGCCAAGTTTTTAGGCAGCCACGGTGTCCAAACTTGGTAAGTACCCATTGAAACCTAACAAGTTCGGCAAAAAACTCACCAGATGTGAAATAGGTAGCCCTATGTAGAAAATATGAGGCATAAACACTGATAAAACGTTGGTTTTCTAGCATTTTAGTATTCTTATGTGAATTGAAGTGAAAATACACTATATTTTTCCTTTCTAAAAATTATGAAAATTGCATAGGTCATAAAGGTTTGTATGGTTTCAAAGGCTTTATTTGGGCTTGGTGGTTGGTGCTCCATCTCTTGACCTTGCCTTGTATCATGACAATGAAAGTGGCAAGGGTGCTACCACTAGATGCTTGTGAGGGGCATTGCCCCTTGACCCTCTTGGGGACATTGCCTCTCAACCCCGTTGGGGGCATTGCCTTTGAACCCTCGCCAAACTCATTTGTAATATTTTGTAGCTGTATTTTGCACAAAAATTATGCTTTTTTCAAACGTTTAAGTATTTTAAAAAAATTGTTGAGTTTTGCTAAGTCAAAACCTTTTTTTGTCAAGCCCAAGTTTGTGAACTATGATCTAGATATAATTAGAGGAACCCATGAATAAATTCTTAAATGTTGATATTACTATATGTTGTACTTGTACCCATATGGAAATTTTCATTGTGTAAATTTTTAAGCTTTCATTTTTTGTGTGCTAGTCATATTTCAAAACTTGTTGTTTGTCTTGTATGTGGATGCCATGTAAAATTCCCTTAACATAACTTGCATTTTTTTTTTCTTAATTTAACGGTGCCAACATTTTGTCTCACAGTTTGTATGCATTCTTCCCAATGAGGTTTCAGTTTGTAACTTGCTTATTTTGTTAGATGAGTGTGCAGCAGATTAAGTTAAATGAATTTTAAAATTGCATAACTAAGATATGACCAACAAAATTTGCTTCTATTCACGATAACAAAATGTCAAAAAGTATATCAGTCATACATTGTTTAAACTTTAAACTTAAGTTACAATTCTGACCTTTTTAGCAATGGATAGATAACAACTTGTTTGTAATCCCAGTTGAAACGTCCTTCACTTGTGCCTAGAGAATGCCTTGCGTGCCTCCTGCAGCTTCAGCACACTACACAACCTTCCCATGACCCACTTATTACAAGTTGTGATCAATAAATATTGGTACTTAAGGACCCTGATCCTCGTATAAGGTTGCAACTATGCTGAGAGAGTCCACACCATCTCTAGAGACAAATTGCGGCTCTTGTTCTTTCTGAATCTATTCTCCAATAATTACCAAATGAAACTATATTGCCACCCCTTTTAATATTCGTTGAGATTTAAATAAAAAGGTGGCACCAACCTATGTAGCATTTCCAATACTCAATCACACCATTTGATAGAAGTCTTCAAGCTTTACGGCTCTTAGGGGGAGAGATAGAAATGTGCAGCACTACAGATGACTGCGACTCCTTTAGAAGAATATGTTTTCTTAATAAGGTTGTGCTGAGGTTTGTATAAGTAGTGAAAGCCTTAATAATATTTATTGACCTTTTTTTAAATGATTAGCTCTCTTGATATATGGTACAGCTTTCAGATGTATAGAACTGCTCCTCACACATGTACGGCTATTTCTATTTTGATATGAATGGAATATATTGTGAGGACTGCAACAATATAAATGTTACCTTTTTTCCACCTCTGCAAATACTTGACATAAATACCTTTGAAATTTTTCTTGGAACAAACTTCGCAAATTTCAGAAATCCAATCATTGATATCCAATGCAAGAAATTTGAATGATCTCTTCAACAACTAGCTAGGGTAGAATCTTGTACTACTGAAACTAGTATCCCTTAAGGGTTTCATCCTAGGGTTTCTGCTCCACAAGAAGCTCTCCAAATTCCACAGTAGAAAATAAAATCAAGCATAAACGAAACAAGCTCCAGAATCTTCTTTTATCAAAACTCGAGGAACATTCTCAAAAACCTTTTTAAATTCCTGCTTTAAATAATTCCTTAAGTCTTGATAATAAAGTGACTTTAATATTTCACTGAAGTCACTTTATGATGCTTTATTAAATTAATTAAATAACTTTACCCTTAATGCACTTTATTGGATAACATCAAATAATTAATTTTAATTATTCCCTTACTACCGACTTAATCTAATAGGCTAAGTGGCCTCTTGGGCTACTCCTTGAAAGGGGACATTACAATCATCCCTTCTCGAAATTGCTTACCCTCAAGCAATTGTAGATTAGGATGTTGAAGAATCTGCTCTCCCTCCCAATTGGCATCCTCAATGGGCAAGTCTCTCCATCCAGTGAAATATTCCTTAATCACTCTGCTCCTCAATCTCCTCTCCTTGATATCTAGAATCTCCTTAGGAACCAGTACCAATCAACCCTCCTCATCCAATGGTGGAAGCTTAAGTGATGATGTGATTGTAATGCCATAGAATTGCACCTAGGGGAAATTCCACATTTTACTTTTCCTTGCATTTATGGTGCCTAAACGTATTAATGGAAAAAATCCCATGGGTTGGAATTTCACAATTTTGACTCCATGTGGACCAATGGCGAAGCAACAACAGCCTAATGACACGTTTCTCGAAAATTGACGCCTTGATGTTTGTGTGGTGCGCTAGTGTCCTAGTGGTTTTCCGAGTTTGAAATGAAGAATCTTGAATCTTGACTCTTGACATGTGTCCCAACAGTTAGGATTTCAGGTGTAACGGCTCTTTGCTGCCCTTGCATGCAACAAAACCCCTCATTTGCTCTCATTTTGGGGGTTTAATTGATTCAATCAAGCTCTGTCTTCAACTTCACTCTTGAGTTCCTTTCATTCTTGATAGTAGCACTTCTACAAGCGAAGCTATGCCGGATTGAGGTCCCTTCAAGAAATTTGGAGTTTCCAAGAATGTTGGAATGGAGTAGAAAAAGCGGACATTATAAGCAAGCTATTATGGAAGCAAAAAGAAGGCAACTTGTATTGTCATGGCTTCTAATTTCAAGATCTTAATTGATCACTTTAAAAAACAATCCTCTTCCTATTTTTAGCATTGGCAACTGGGAGGATGATAGAAAGACATCAAATGCCTCTTTAATGGCTTTAGTGTGGTGAAATGGATCCATACAAAGAGGGAAGGAAATCAATTGGCTTATTTCCTAGTTAATTCTTCTTCAAATTAAAAAGAAACTAAGCTAGAAAGGGGGGATGAGAAGGTGCTTCCTTACTAGGATTTAGGTACAAATTCCTTTTCCTTCTTGGTGAAGAAACAAAAGATTTTAGACATGTTGTGATCCTTTGCCCCTCGTCTTAGATGTGGGTGGATGGTTATGAAGATTTTTGGGACTTTTGTCAATGAATTTGAAGGTTGTGGTCTTTGTGTGTTTCCTAACGGAGAACAATGCTAACCTCAATAAGTTGGTTTATCCTTGACCTCTTTTAGCATAGCTATAGATGTTATGGATGTTGTTTTGTCACATCCTTCTTGGTTATCCTTGATCTTTAGGATCCATGATTTAGTATATTCAAGACAAGTAGATCTCGCTGATGTAATTAGTTTCTACTCCGTTACTAATTTTTTTTAACTTTTGTCCAAAAAAAAGAAGATTTCAGCAGAAAATGATTTTCCGCCTAGGTTTCATTGCAAATAATTATTAAAAATATGTAATTTTTAATTTAAACTTAAATTGAAATTCTCAATGACACCTTAATTTCTTGTCCAATTGTTGAAAGACATTGTGCAACCACTTGTTGGAATGAAAATTTCATGCTCATCACAGCAAGGTGTGCGGCTCACGAAAATAAAATGCTTCACCTATAAAATGTTGCCACTTGTCCTTGCATATTCCCAATAGAGGAAAAAAAGCAAGGTTACATGGGTATGCGTCCCCTACCCCAAAACCCATTGCCCCCATCCCCTGTCGTCCCTGGGACAAGGGGACGCAAAGGGGACGTCCCCCTGCCGTCCCCAAATCAGCCCAATCAGTAGGAAATGCCAGGAAACATCCCCGACCATTTAGGGACGGTTCCTCGTCCTCAGAACGGATGGGGGACGTTGGAAACATCCCCCATCGTACCGGGGACGGCTAGCTGTCCCCCACGGGTTGGGAGGTTCCTGGGGTTAAAAACAATAAAAAATTCAATTTTTTAAATTTTTATTCCTCCTTTCTTAACCATGCAGGGCCCACCATCTCTCCCAATGTTAAAATTTTTCCCTGAGGTCCAAAGCAAACATAATATTAACATTTTTATTTTATGCTCATTCTTATGGCATGCGCTCAACTCATTTTCACACATGCAGCTCTCTCAAGCGAATTTGTTCACAATCTTGAATCAAACCTTTGGCAACTGCAAAAATTTAAAGTTTCCAGTAGCAAGAAAGATGAACAGCATTGTGATAAGAGATTTTATTAAATTTTTATTTTCATGTTTGAACTTTGAGACTTCTAGATACATGTTTAAGACATTTGGATATTGATAGACCATGGTTTTATTGATGTTTGATACTGTTGTGATAAATTTTATAATGCTTTAATGACATTTCTTATGCTGTTATAGTACTACTCTCACAATTTATTTACATATTGATATTGTTGTTATCAATTATTAATTTATTGACATATCTATCTCTCTTTCCCTTTCTCTCTCTATAATGTATTAATAAATTTTGAAAAAATCAGATATATATATGCATTTTGTATGTCACCGTCCCCTACTGTCCCCTAAAAATTGCCCCCTAGGAAACATCCTGGAAACGCATCCCCTGCCGTCCCCCCGTCCCCGTCCCTGAAATGCCATGGAACATAGAAAAAAAGAAAAGAAAAATAATGCTTACATACTTTCTTTGTAAACAATTACCTATTAATAATTGAAACTAAGACTTTTTCTCAATCAAAGTCTCTACCAATTGGGTGAGCATTGAATATGATTGCAATCTTCATTTCATAACCACCCATTTGGTGATGGTGACTTCACAGGTGGGCTTGCTCCTTCTTGTCTATTGTAAACTACTTTACTCCTTCCATGCCACACTTTCTTAGTACATCATGTACCTCCCTCTAGATAGTTGCTTCTCACACATCTTCCATCATGATTGCACACTCAATTTCATTGGGAACACAAACCAAAGCACTTGACCATTGCGGCTTTTTAACTCGTCATTCTCCTTTTCATGACATATTGACCTTAGCATCTTCCACACAACCCACACTTCTGGTTCTTTTTTCCTTGTAGTCTTGCACTTCACACACCAATCAAACATATCATAGTTGTCTTTCAAAAATTCCCACACATCTCAATAATTGCACTGTTTGTTATAGATCTGCATGACATTGGATGTGTCATTAACTGTCATGCCCTTGGACTATTCCTTATCAATCATGCTTTTGTTATAGTTATGCATGCTCAAGCTCTTCTCTAGACTCATATGAACTCCTTTTAGCCCCACATTACACAACATGCACAAGTCATACATGCTTCACCCTCACCCTCAAATGCCATTTCTGCAAAATATAGATGCCATCAGTGGATGTGGCTCCATTGTTGATGGCAGAACCACATCCAATGGCTCAAGCTTTCTCATCAACAGAACACCTCTATCTATTGAATCAACACTATCGCTCCATAATTTTTGATAAGTTAAAATTTATGCTACTAAATGGACCATTTGGGGAACATTCAAAATTCAAAACTTTCTACTTCACTTCGAGGAAACTATTTCAAAACTTCACCAACGAAATCAAGTAGCTGAATGGCGAAACTACAAAAAGTGTAAAACTACTCTTCCTAATAATTTTTCATATAAATTCAAGACTTGCAAATGGTTTTGGAAAATTTGCATTAGTTCCTGCTAGGTTGAGAATGGCTAAGCCACCTTTGCCAACAAAATACCTCCTTTTTGAATTGCCACTAGTGTTTCAAACTTTCAACAACTCCAATCAATTAAAACTTAAATTTGATGCTCATACATGAAATATTCTGAATTCAGAATTCAAAACATTGTACATGAAATATTTTGAGAAAAGTGTCGCAGAAATTCACTTACAAAATTGAGGGGCTAAACAACGAAACTAAGAAAAGTGTAAAAGTACACTCTCGAATACTCTTTGATATACATTCTAGATTATCTAGAATTGGAAAATTTGCATGTAGTTACTGAAAGTAGTTTTTTATGGAAAACCCTAATTCTTTAATTACTTCCAAACTGTGAAGAGCTAGAAGTCATTGTTTGGATCCAAATTTCCTTGCAGCATAATCTATCTATGATTAGAAGTGAATATAGAAAGTTTTGGTTCCAAACTCTTATTGGATTCCCTTGTGTTCCTTATGACTTAATTGATCTACGAAAAACTTCAAAACCTTGGGGGTTAACCCTAACACTCTAATACCATGTTAAAACCAAATGTATGGATCTAGTTAACCCTTAACCAAGATTATTGAACAAGCATCATCTGCTAGATTCCATTATTGCCAACTATTTTCCATAGCATCATCACAATAGAAGAATGATATAATAGAGAGTGAGAGGGGGAAATATTTGTTGGTTATGAGTATTGCCACTTATCATTATGACTTTCACATATGGTTGTAAATAAAAGAGGGTACAACCTACCTATCTATAGGTCATCCACTTGGAGTAGGCTTTAAGTCAACTTTTGTCACATGCCACCATTGTTGAACCTTAGGTATTTTGGTGTTTTAATTTCACTTTCTTGACAACACAAGAAAATAGTGGATGAGGAAATCCTCTCTTCAAATTCACATGGGAAGCTCCTTGATTTAATCTACTCCTAAATCTAAAACAATATACAAACCTGTTACTGTAAACACTGCACAATTTTCTTTTTGGGAATTTGCATAAAGATGAAATTATCAAAGCAAACTTTTGTTGACATGATTTTTCCACAGTCCATGAATTAGTGTATATGATTGCCTTTGCATTGGCTCCCAAATTTTACAATGATGAGATTCTTGCTACCCCATCAAGGGTGCTGCCATATAGAGATGCAGAAGTTAGTGAGGGGTATAGGAAAACACTTACAAAAATCTTCCTCAATCTTGAAATGGAGGATTTAGTTACAATTGAATTTGCTAAGTTTGTAGCCTCTAATGGTCAAAATGTTTCCACACTCTGTGACAAGTATTGGAAGGATTCTCACACTTGGTGGTATCTTAATGGCCATGTCACCACACCTATAGACTCTTGTGATCAAAATTTTATTGCAATTTTCTTAATTTTTATTGCACTCTCTAAATTTGAATTGTTTATCATTTTTAAAATAGTAAAATTATAATTTCAAATACAAAATTTGATTTACAATTTTATAACTGTAACTCTCTCACTTT
>VDFB02259387.1:0-44744 GCA_007258455.2 Sequoia sempervirens
CACTTACTCCTTATATTTTGACTCTTCTTCCTCAAATTCTTCTGCAAGATCTTCTCCACACAAGATTTTTTACTCTAGATAGGTAGCAGTTTTTCACATGACTCTTCTCCCCCTTTGACATCAATGACAAAGATAAACATTATCTTTCCATATACAAGCTCTAAACCACATATCTACACATCTGACTACTCCCCATGAGTAGCATCCATGAAAACATCAATCCGGATCAGAATATGATAGTGAAATGCATAGATTAATGCAAATTAATGCATCCTAGTTCATATCAGGAGGGGTAGTCACCCCTAGCATCCCTCTGAGATACTCAAAAGTATCCTTCGGCAATGGCTTAGTGAAAATATCTGCAATCTACTCTTTGGTAGGTACATACTCCAGTTTGACTTCTTTTTCACTTACTTTCTCCATCAGAAAGTGAAACTTGATTGATATATGCTGTTAATTGCACTTGAGTTATCACAGTATATGGAAATAGGTTCATCATATACTACTCTGATATCTTTCAAAATTTGCTTCATCCACATCACTTGAGTACAGTTGTTTGCAGCAACAATATACTCTGCCTCAGCAGTAGATAGAGAAATGGAATTCTTCTTTTTGCTCAACCAAGACACCAGCTTCTTTCCTAGGAAGAAAGCACCACCACTAGTACTCTTTTTGTCATCTACATTTCCTGCCCAATCCGCATTAGTATATGAATTTAAAGTAAGATCATCATCCTTAGGGTACCAAAGCCCAAAATTAATTGTTCCTTTCAGATACCTAAAGATTCTCTTAATAGTAGTCACATGAGATTCTTTTGGATCAACTTGAAATCTAGTAACCATACATACAACATTCATAATGTCTGGTCTAGTCTGAGTTAAGTAGAGAAATCCACCAATCATTTATCTATATCTTGTTTGATTTGCCTTAGGAGAATCATCATTCTATGTCAACTTACATCCGGTTATCGAGTACCAAGAGGTTTTGAGTCATCCATGCCAAAATTCTTCAACAACTCTTTCACATATTTGGACTGAGATATGAAGATCCCCTCATCTAACTGAGTAACTTGCAATCCCAGAAAGAACTTCATCTAACCAATCATACTCATCTCAAATTCACTCTTCATTTCATTAGCAAACCTCATACATAGATTATCATCTCCTCCAAAAATAATGTCATGAACAAAGACTTCAATAATTAACTCTTTGTCATGATCCAATTTCAAATATAAGTTGTTGTCAGGAGTACCTTTATTGAATCCAAGCTTCAATAAGTATTTGTCTAATCTAGCATACCAGGCTTTGGGGGCTTTCTTGAGTCCATACAAATCTTTCTTTAATTGACAAACCATGTCTTCCTTATCAATCAATTGAAATCCATCAGGTTGTTCAATATCTACTTCTTCTTCTAGCTCACCATTTAGAAAAGTTGACTTCACATCCATTTGATAGACTTTATAGTTCTTGTATGCGGCATAAGCAAGAAATAACCTTACAACTTCAATTCTAGCAATAGGGGCAAAGGTTTCTTCAAAATCAATACCTTCCATTTGTGAATACCCTTTACATACTAGTCTTTCTTTATTCTGGACCACTTCACCTTGTTCATTTAGCTTATTCCGAAAGACCCTTTTAGTACCAATTACATTTTTATCTTTTGGTCTGGGAACAATTATCCATGTATTTCTTTTTAATCTGCATCAATTCTTCCTTCATAGCTTCCATCCAATGTTCATTATTGCAAGCTTCTTTGACATCTTTAGGTTCAATTTTGGAAATCAGGCAATACTCTTCTACAATCTTTCTTCTAGTTTGTACTCCTTTATTCTTATCTCCTACAATTTGATTTTCAAAAAGATTTAGCTTTACATACCTCAGAGTTTTAATATTTTCTTGAACTTCTGATTATTTTGTTCTTTCTCCTGCACTTGCACTTGTCTCTGCTTCCTGACTATCTTGATTTATCAAAACAAATTGAAGTTGTCTTACCGGAACATATGGCACAATTTGAAGTTGATTTTGTGTCTGATCATTCTTCCCTTTGTTTGTATTGTCTTCATCTGAATTATATCCATAATATCTGGATGATTTAGTAGAATCCTCATCAATTCTGACATTTGCACTCTCAACCATTTTCCTCAGTCTTTTGTTATAGGACCGATAGGCCTTGCTTCTAATAGAGTAACCTAGAAAGATTCCTTCATCGCTTCTTGCATCAAACTTTCCTATATCATCATCTCTCTTGATGTAGCATTTGCTTCCAAAGATATTGAAATATTTAACAGTAGAATTATAACCAAACCATAGTTCAAAAGGAGTCTTACCAGAATTACCATTTACATTTACTTGGTTCAAAGTATACACAACAGTGCTTACTGCTTCACTCCAGTAGATGTGAGGCACATTTCCTTCAATCATTATTGTTCTAGCAACATCCAGAATTGTTATGTTCTTTCTCTCAATAGCACCATTCTGTTGAGGGGTTCGAGGAGTAGATAATTGTCTTCTGATTCCATGCTCATCACAAAAAGAATTAAACTCTGTTATCATAGAATCTAGCAGCGCTCGTTCCACGGATAACCCCCTACGAAACTTGTCCGTTTCCTAGGATTCGTGAAGTTCAAGCATGCATAATGAAGTGATTTTCAAGCCACCTCGAAATGCGTTCCTAAGCCTCAAATAGTCAATTCGAGCATTCCCCCATGTTCGCCTCGCGAAGACCTTCGAAATGAGCTCCTTCGCGAAGTCTCACTGTTTGTACTTAGCAAATTGCGAAAAATGAAGCGACACTGAAAAAGTGCACTCCTGCTCTGAAGCCAAAATTTGGCTAAGTATGAAAAGTGCAGGGGCGCTAAATTTTAGTGCCCCTGCATAAAAGTGAATTTCTAAAAAATGTAATAGCGCTAAATTTTAGCGCCATTACACTTTTTCCTGACACTTAGACTTTTTTGGCCCTGACACATTTCTTCATGATTTTCGCATTTTTCGTCAATCGTGCCACTTTTCGTGCCTAAATTTATTGCTCGATTTGAGTTAGGTGTTCAATTTTCTCTTTCACTTAAAAGTGTTTTATTTCGCCATTTTCATTGTTTATGGTCTTTGTTCTTCTTTTCTTCTTGCTGGGCGAGTTCTTCTCAAGCCGCAATCACGTGTTTTGGAAATTCGAAGTTCTTCTCCAGCGTTTTTCGCGTTTCATCTTTGTAAGTTGTTACCCTTGCTTTCTCTTTATTCTCCAATTTCAATGGCAACTCCATGCAGACAAACAATTTGCAAACCCCAAGCGCCATTTTCATGCACTGTTACATCTGTTTTACAAAATCATGTCTCAGATGCATAAGCGCTAAAATTTAGTGCCCTGACATGTTGAACATGTCAAAAAATAATTCTAACTCTGAAAGTGCAGGAGCGCTAAAATTTAGCGCCCCTGCATCAAAAATTGAAATCTCAAAAATGTAATGGCGCTGAATTTTAGCGCCCTTACACTTTTTATAATTTTCTTCCAGACTTAGTCATTTTTTGTGCAATGGTGCTGAATTTTAGCACCTTTACACTTTTCTTCCAGACTTAGTCATTTTTTGTGCAATGGTGCTGAATTTTAACACCTTTACACTTTTGGCAGTTTTTAACCTAGTCTCTTCAAAATTGCTCTATTTCCATTCCAGACCCCATTTCTTCGCTCCCGCATCATTTTTCGTGCCTAGTTGCTCATTTCACGCTTGCTCAATATCGTTTCTCACTTCACGCTTCCCAATGCTACTTTTTCTACTAGCGTCTATTGATTCACCATCCTTGCAGTTTCTCTCTAGATTTCATCAAGTGATCCCAAAGGTGACATCTTCTGATCCAGTGAACTATCCCAGATCTTCAAGGAAGCCATCATGAATTTGATTGACAGTTCAGACTTCTCGGAAGCTTCACTAAACATCATTTGTGATACAAGGCTCACATTGGACAACCTGAAGACGCATCTTGACAGGTGCAAGAAGGTTCACTCATCTGCCATGAGATTGATCACGAGAATTCACACCACTGTGGATTACACCATTGGTCTAGATGAGAAGTTTGTGCAGGAGACTAGGAGGAAATTTGAAGACTTTGCAATGCAAAGAAACATGAAGCAGCCCCCTATTCTCGAGTGTTAGACATTTCCGGTGCATCCCATTATGCATCTTGTAAATATTTCTCGACATTTTGAATGTCTTTTGTAAATTGTAATTACACCAAGTCAAAGATGTAATATTTTCAAAACAAATTACACTTTGACTTTGGTCAAAGTTAGGTGAGATTTCCTAAAATCGCTCACCTAACTCTCCCTGATTTTCTCAATCTCTTTCCTTCTTTTGCCCATCCCTCTTTCTATATAATGTGAGGGATTTTCATTGTAATTTTATCCTTTAGTGTTTTGCAATGAAGTGCTGCCCTTTTTGAAGCAAATTTGTGAAACTTTGCGTTCATGCTTTGCAATGAATGAGATTCGATTAATAAAGAAGGATTGCAAGCCAAACTTTGCGTTGGATTCGATACTTTTGTGAGTTGATCTTATTTGGTAGTGGTTAGTTTGAAGAATCTGAAGGACTCTAAGTAGTTTATGTAAACTTTGTGTTACATTATTATTTAGATTGCATTTTATTTCTATTTATCATTGGTTGAATGATCTACAAGACTTTGTGCTTGTAATCATTCATGCTCTTCACATGTTGGTTTGAATGATCTGCAAAATTTACGGCTTGTAATTATTCATACTCTTGGATACTTTTGTCCAAGGATCTACAAGACTTTGTGCTTGTAATCATTAGTGCTATTGGATAATTTGTTGGATGATCTACAAGACTTTATTGCTATGTCGTTCATGCTATTTGAAGAATTGTTGCGTCTAAGAAGACTTTGTGCTTCTAACGAGCAAGCAGTACATCTACCAGATCCAACACTGATAAAGCTACGGAACGACTTTGTGCCTTCGTGAGCTTTCCCTTTTTACTTTATTTTGTTTGTTATTAATCACTTCTGGTATCTCTACGCTTCGCTTTGACGAGATAGAGATATTGGTATTATTGCTAGTTGTTAGTTTTAGGTTATCAAGAATTGTGAACTTTCAACGGTGAAGCATTGTAAACATCTTCTCACGAAAAAAGAGAAGGATGAATGTAACACACCCCCACTTCATAAGTTTAGTGTACATTTTGTAATTATTTGTTTGTTTACTATCGCTTCTATCAGCTTAAGAAAGCCTCCCCTTTAGAGGAGAGATTCACATCTCACATAGTTGTGGCTGAAGTCCAAGTTGTGTAATCTATCGAAAAGCTAATTACATAATTTTCACCCAATAATTTCTGCGACTTTCTTTGGGGACACGATACGCATTCTAAAGCCTCATGCTTTCATTTGAAGTATACCTGTGTCCTTTTTTATTGTAATTTATTTTCTTGTAAGTTTTTCAAGATTTCACCAAGGACATGTAAATGGCTACTCAAGGTCCTTGGGGAAATGCTTTTGGTTCGTTGAGCCTAGTTCTACCCCTACATGCTCTTCCTGAAGGCTCATGGAAGAACTTTCCCAAGTTTTTTGGTGATGGAGAACAACATCCTGATGAGCACGTTGTTGCTTTCTACATCGCTTGTGGATTTCATGGTGTTGAATATGAAGATGTATCTGTAAGGCTGTTTGTGGAGACTCTCCAAGGCGTTGCTGCAGATTGGTTTTATCATTTGGCTCCAAGTACCATCACAAACTGGGCAACTCTCATAGCCAAGTTTGAAGGAAGGTTCAAGCCTCCTGAAGATGCTCATTCTTTGTTGGCTCAGCTCACCCAGTTGAAGAAGGAATCTCACATGCCCATGCGTGAGTTCATTGCTCACTTCAACAAGTTGACACGAAGAATTCCAGCTGTTGCTCAACCTACAACCGAGAACTTGAAATGTTTCTTTGTAAATGCTCAAGTGCCCGAGGTTGGTTTCCTATTGAGAAGAGCACCTACAGCTACTCTTGCAATGGTGCATACCTTGGCGACAAAAAATGAAGATGATATCATTCTTGCTGGGCAAATAAAAATTGAATCAAATGAATCCGAAGAAACCCCTTCTTTGGAGTTATTTTCTTCCATCACAAGGACGGATCCTATGGTGCAAAGGTTGGTAAATGAGCTACTTGTCCTCAAAAAGCAGCTAGCTCATAATTTTTCCATTGGGAATCAACACAAGTTATATTCACCTCCGAAGAGGCTTGCTATTGAGGTACCATTAGTAAAAGTGGTACCGAAGCATCTTGACTCCGATCCAAGTGATCTCGCTATTCTCTTCCAGGAAAAGGAAGCATACATAGCTGGCAACTCCCACTTCTGGTTTATGCAGTCTCAGAAAGCCATTGATGAAAAGCAGGACGATGAAAGTCATTTTGCTGAAATTCAAGTGAATGAAAATAATCTTTTCTTGAGATCTGAAAAGATGGACATGCATGCAGATTTCAGTCAAGTTGAAAAGAATGCATCTGTGTCACATGAGGACCTTCTTATAAATAATTCATATTTTCCCAAGTCTGAGGATGGTGAACATCATATTGAGGTATGCAATGCAACCATATCTTCATTTGAGTCACATGAAGGAGATCATCCCAATCAGCATGAGGTTGCCGTGGTTGATGAATCAATTGTTGAGGTAGCAACTAGTAAAAAGCATTCAATCTTTGACCGATCAAGGGAATGTCCCATAAGACATCTTGCTTGGTTGGAGGCCAATGGGAAGACAAAGGGTCCACTTGCACCTAAGCGTGAAGATAAACTTGAGGATGCAGGTAAAGATATATTTGTAGATGCACAGGAGCAGCCTGGATTCAATGATTTATTTTGGAGCAGCAATATATCCATAATATTTTCAAAGGTAGTTGAACCTGTTCATCTCCTTCATGAAGCAATGCTTCAACCTCATCTACATGTAGCTGCTAATGATCATGGAAGGCCTTGCAAGTTGCTGAAGAAAGGCAACTATTTTGTTGAACCTGTGAACAGTTTCATTTGAGAAGGTCTCATTAATGGCTAGGTTTAGTTAGGTAGTTTTTTACCTTTTCAATAAGTGCATTTGCACAAGTGTGTGTCTTGTTTTCATAGATTTTATTTTTGTTATCGCCTGACTCCAAGCCCAATGGATGGATAAAGGCACTTGAAATCTGGATTTCTTCTCCCTTCATTCTTTTCAAAAGAACAACCAAAGGAAGATCCCCAGCAGGAGCCAGCTATTATCATGGAATCTAGCAGCGCTCATTCCACGGATAACCCCCTACGAAACTTGTCCGTTTCCTAAGATTCGTGAAGTTCAAGCACGCATAACGAGGTGATTTTCAAGCCACCTCGAAATGCATTCCTAAGCCTCGAATAGTCAATTCGAGCATTCCCCCATGTTCACCTCGTGAAGACCTTCAAAACGAGCTCCTTCGCGAAGTCTCACTGTTTGTACTTAGCAAATTGTGAAAAATGCAGCGGCACTAAAAAAGTGCGCTCCTGCTCTGAAGCCAAAATTTGGCTAAGTATGAAAAGTGCAGGGGCGCTAAATTTTAGCGCCCCTGCATAAAAGTGAATTTCTAAAAAATGTAATAGTGCTAAATTTTAGCACCATTACACTTTTTCCTGACACAGACTTTTTGGGCCTTGGCACGTTTCTTCATGATTTTTGCATTTTTTGTCAATCGTGCCACTTTTCGTGCCTAAATTTATTGCTCGACTTGAGTTAGGTTTTCAATTTTCTCTTTCACTTAAAAGTGTTTTATTTCGCCATTTTCATTGTTTATGGTCTTTGTTCTTCTTTTCTTCTTGCTGGGCGAGTTCTTCTCAAGCCGCAATCACGTATTTTGGAAATTCGAAGTTCTTCTCTAGCGTTTTTCGCGTTTCATCTTTGTAAGTTGTTACCCTTGCTTTCTCTTTATTCTCCAATTTCAATGGCAACTCCATGCAGACAAACAATTTGCAAACCCCAAGCGCCATTTTCATGCACTGTTACATCTGTTTTACAAAATCATGTCTCAGATGCAGAAGCGCTAAAATTTAGCGCCCTGACATGTTGAACATGTCAAAAAATAATTCTAACTCTGAAAGTGCAGGAGCGCTAAAATTTAGCGCCCCTGCATCAAAAATTGAAATCTCAAAAATGTAATGGCACTGAATTTTAGCGCCCTTACACTTTTTACAATTTTCTTCCAGACTTAGTCATTTTTTGTGCAATGGTGCTGAATTTTAGCACCTTTACACTTTTCTTCCAGACTTAGTCATTTTTTGTGCAATGGTGCTGAATTTTAACACCTTTACACTTTTGGCAGTTTTTAACCTAGTCTCTTCAAAATTGCTCTATTTCCATTCCGGACCCCATTTCTTCGCTCCCGCATCATTTTCCATGCCTAGTTGCTCATTTCATGCTTGCTCAACATCGTTTCTTGCTTCACGCTTCCCAATGCTACTTTTTTTGCTAACGTCTATTGATTCACCATCCTTGCAGTTTCTCTCCAGATTTCATCAAGTGATCCCAAAGGTGACATCTTCTGATCCAGTGAACTATCCCAGATCTTCAAGGAAGCCATCATGAATTTGATTGACAATTCAGACTTCTCGGAAGCTTCACTGAACATCATTTGTGATACAAGGCTCACATTGGACAACCTAAAGATGCATCTTGACAGGTGCAAGAAGGTTCACTCATCTGCCATGAGATTGATCATGAGAATTCACACCATTGTGGATTACAACGTTGGTCTAGATGAGAAGTTCGTGCAGGAGACTAGGAGGAAATTTGAAGACTTTCGCACCCAATGCAAAGAAACATGAAGCAGCCCCCTATTCTCCAGTGTTAGACATTTTCGGTGCATCCCATTATGCATCTTGTAAATATTTCTCGACATTTTTGAATGTCTTTTTGTAAATTGTAATTACACCAAGTACAAAGATGTAATATTTTGAAAACAAATTACACTTTGACTTTGGTCAAAGTTAGGTGAGATCTCCTAAAATCGCTCACCTAACTTTCCCTGATTTTCTCAATCTCTTTCCTTCTTTTGCTCATCCCTCTTTCTATATAATGTGAGGGATTTTCATTGTAATTTTTTCCTTTAGTGTTTTGCAACGAAGTGCTGCCCTTTTTGAAGCAAATTTGTGAAACTTTGCGTTCATGCTTTGTGAATGAGATTCGATTAATAAAGAAAAGGATTGCAAGCCAAACTTTGCATTGGATTCGATACTTTGTGAGTTGATCTTATTTGGTAGTGGTTAGTTTGAAGAATCTGAAGGACTCTAAGTAGTTTATGTAAACTTTGTGTTACATTTATTATTTAGATTGCATTTGTATTTCCGTTTATCATTGGTTGAATGATCTACAAGACTTTGTGCTTGTAATCATTCATGCTCTTGCATGTTCTGGTTGAATGATCTACAAGACTTTGCGCTTGTAATTATTCATACTCTTGGATACTTTTTTCGAAGGATCTACAAGACTTTGTGCTTGTAATCATTCGTGCTATTGGATACTTTTGTTGGATGATCTACAAGACTTTGTGCTTGTAATCGTTCATGCTGTTTGAAGAATTGCTGCGTCTACGAAGACTTTGTGCTTCTAACGTGACAAATAGTACATCTACACAAATCCAACATTGAAAAAGCTATGGAATGACTTTGTGCCTTCGTGAGCTTTCCCTTTTTACTTTATTTGTTTGTTATTAATCACTTATGGTATCTCTACGCTTCACTTTGACGAGATAGAGATATTGGTATTACTTCTAGTTGTTAGTTTTAGGTTATCAAGAATTGCGAACTTTCAACGGTGAAGCATTGTAAACATCTTCTCTGAAAAAAGAGAGAAGGATGAATGTAACACACCCCCCCACTTCGTAAGTTTCGTGTACATTTTGTAATTATTTGTTTGATTTACTATCGCTTCTGTTAGCAGTAAGAAGGGTGCCTCCCCTTTCCGAGAGGAGAGATTCACATCTCACATAGCTGTGGCTGAAGTCCAAGTTGTGTAATCTATCGAAAAGCTGATTACTTAATTTTCACCCAACAAACTCCCTAGAGGTGAACTCACCACCTTTGTCTGACTTGAAGCATTTTATTTTCAGACCTTTCTCATTTTCTACCATAGCTTTGAAGCTTTTGAACTTTTCTAATGCTTAACATTTTTCTCTTAAGAAAGTAACCCATATCATTCTAGAATAACCATTAATGAGCAGCATGAAGTACCTTTCACCATGGAGACTTCTAACTCTGGAAGGACCACATAGATCAGTGAGTACTAGCTCTAACAATCCATTTGAATGATGTTGTTTGCTCCAAAAAGAAATTCTAGTTTGTTTTCCCATCTGAAACTCCTTGCAAATTGTGCTAGCAGGCTTCACTAGCTTAGGTAGATCTCTTACTGCTTGAGTGGAACTTATTTTGACAATGCTATCAAAATTCACATGACATAGCCTTCTATGCCATAACCTACTTTCATCTACTTGAGCAATTAAACAACTTTTACTAGCAGCATTCAGGTGAAAAATATTACATTCTGTCTATTTGCCTGAGGCAATTACATTTCCAGAACTTCCATATATCCCGCATCTTCCATATTTCAACTAAAGATCATAACCTTTTTCCACCATTTTTCCAACACTCAACAGATTGTGCTTCAAGCCTTCAACATAAAGAACATCATTAGTGTTATGCTTACCACCAAGACAAATAGATCCACTGTCACGAATCACACAAGCATTGTTATCTCCAAATCTTACAATCCCACTGTCATACTTCTCTAGACTTACAAATTTTCTTTTGTCACCAGTCATATGATGTGAGCATCCGTAGTCAATGACCCACTCATCCTTTTCTTCAATTCGGGCTGCAAGAGCTTTCTCAACTTTAGTAGATTCAGTAGCCACATGATTATTTTCCTTGATAGCAATGAAAACCCAATCATCTTCATTTCCATTCTCTTTATTAGACTCATCATTAGTCACACCTTCTTCAACAAAGTAACATTTATTTTAGAATCTAGATTTGTAAGGCTTAGATCTAGGAACTCTTTCAAGACACCTTGATGCAAAATGACCTATTTTACTGCAAGAAAAACATTTGATAGGTAGCTTTCTTTTATACTTACCTTGTCCTCTACCTTCTTTCTTTACAATCAGTGCTTCCAACTCTTCTACCTCTCTTTCTTCATCTTCAAGCTGTTTCATCTCTTCCTCATACTTGAATGTCTTTCTAGAACTCTCTCTCAGATCATATCTTTGCTTGTTTCTTCTAGATACAATAGCCTTAAATGCAGTTTTAGTCTTAGGAACATAATCACCAAATTCACTCAACTCAAAGGCAGCAAGTTTACCAGTTAGTTATCCCTTGTCACATTCGTCAATGATCTGGTTTCTTCAATAGCATGAGCCTTTTCTTTGTAGGAGGGAGGAAATGATCTAAGCACTTTAGCCACAATTTCTTCCTCATCTAGGGTACCACCAACACATCTAATACCCATCACTAGTTCATTTTCTCTTTGCATAAAAGAAGAAATATTTTCATACTTTCCTTTTAAACTCTGTAGCTTAGCCATCTTCACATGCACATCTCCTTCATACAAAGTTTCTAGCTTCATCCACATCTCATGAGCTGTCTTCAGACCTAACACATTTTTCATTTCTGAATTTGTTAAAGCACTCAGCAAAGCTTCCATAGCCCTAAAATTATTCTTAGCCTCTTTAATCTCATCAGTAGTGGAAGGACCATTCTAAGGAATAACATATCTATTCTTTGTAATTTTCCAGAAGGGTTCACCAATACACTTCAAATGACACTCCATCTGAGCTTTCCACAACGAGTAATTTGGTCCATCAAATCTAGGACTGTCCTTCTTGTATGATTCCATCTTGGATCACCTCAAGCTTTTAAACTTCTTCAGAGGAATCTAATTTGATACCAATTGTTGGAAAAACAAGGACAAATAACTGAGAGGGGGGTGGGTGAATCAGTTGTCACAAAATATTTAAACCTTTTCAAACTTTATTTAACTCAATCTTAGATTTGATGAATAAACAATAAACCATAAACATTCAACACATCAGAAACACAGAGAACACCAACATTTTTTACGTGGAAACCCTGTTAGGGGAAAAACCATGGTGGAGGTTAGTCCATAATATTATACTCTGTTAAAAGTATAAAGAAATATATAATGGGAATGTACATGCATTCAGGCACACTAACTAGAGCTCACTGCTCAAATACAAAAGAGGACTCACTGTCCAAAGAAAGGTTTGGATTAAAACCATCCAAAATGTGAATTGAGAAAATAGCTTCTACAAAAGCCTGATTACAGTTCTAGTTAAGCACAAAAAAACCTTCTTCACTCTTCGCTTAAACTTCTTCACACTTCGCTCAATCTTCTTCACACTCTGCTTTGCAATTGAATGATATTCGCACATACACACATGGGATCACACCAAGAACACTTTAAACCAATGAAACAATCGCTCCTATATATCCACAACATGAGATTACATCAACAACTTAGTCGGCCAAAAATATAAAACATATTTTCAACGTCGGTCCAAATTTACAAATAAATTTTTAATGAGGATCAAACACCATCGGCTACTATCATGATAAGACCCAAAAAAATATCCTTGAGAGTGCCAAATATTCAAATTTTAATCTCCAATGATCCATAACACGTTACACCCATCATGTCGGCCAAGAACATGAAAAATTGAACATACAGAGAAGAATCTTTGACCACGAGCACACCGATCAATGTGGACCTACCAAAAAGATAGAGAACAATCTAGAAACATCCAAGAGCATCAAGAAACAACAAAGAAACATCCAAAACAACTAGAATTACCAAAATTATACCAACTTTAATCAAGAACACTAACAAAGACCACATAAACACTATCAGAACACAAATCTTCATAATTTGAACAAATCTTCATGCAGACCTTTGAAACTTCCTAAGGATGGACTACATACACTCAACAATAAATCCTTTAATCCACAACAATTGATCTTCAATGTACAAAACAAGACACCTTCATGACCTTCACAGTTCCACTGGGAATCTACAATACTTTCTTTTGCAATTTTCTCAATATCCTTGAAATATACAACCTTCAAGGCATCAAATGCTAATAGTGTTGACATCAATGACAACCACATATCAGCAACACAACCACAACATCCAATAGATAGATATCTACATTACCAGGGTTTTAGGAGAAGTAGTGAAGATAATAACTTATTATAGTGTAGTAAATTGTATACCTTTTACAATTTCACACTTTGTTTGGGTCCCTTAATTAATTGAACTTAATTAAGTCTCTAACTGACCAAATTATGCATTCTAGAGCCTTATTTTTCTCATTTTCCAAAAGGGGAACCTATATTTAATTGATTCAATTAATAGCTTAAACACATTTGAGAATGTGTATCTTGGATTTATGGGCTAGGACCCATTTTCCCAAGGGTGAATGGGTCCTCCTCAAGTGCCATGACCCATTTGCCCAAGGGTGAATGGGTCCTCCTTAAGTGCCATGACCCATTCACCCAAGGGTGAGTGGGTCCTCCTTAAGTGCCATGACCCATTCGCCCAAGGGTGAATGGGTCCTCCTTAAGTGCCATGACGGTCCATTTTTAAATATGTTTTTGGTGGTATTTAAATGATTCAAATTTTACATGTAATTGTCAGCTTTTGGAATCTAATTTTTGAGAAATTAGATAAAAACCTATAAATACATAGTTGTTTTATCATTTGAGATATGAATTTTGAAGGAGAAAATATTATTGTCAAGTTCATTCAAGAGTAAATTTTTTAGTCATTTGTTGTAGCATTCAATATCCTATCATCATGTTCAATATTATGTGTATACATCTCATCTTGTGAAGGCTAATATGCATTGTTTCTCTTAAATAATCCAAGCATTCAAGTATCCAACAAATCAAGCAAAATAAGATCCAATTCCTTCGAGTGATGTGTTTGACATCAATCCTCTAAGGTAATCCATTAAAGGTTTGGTGAGTTATAGCAAGCAAGTGATCATTCATCATTCCTGATGAGCCCAAAATATGCTCATAGTTTGGATATCATGATGTACTTTTAAAACCTTTACTTTTGTTGTTCATGGTTGTTTAACTCTTCTGAAACCTTTTATTGGGGGATATCCTGTAGCAATTCACTTTCATGTTCCTGCAGCCTATCATGTTGACTTATCTATATTTATTACCCCGTTTGACTCCCTAAATGACTGGTATAACGCATGTAGTTTTTGAATGATGAAATAGATTTAAATATGTGATTAATGAACATATATTGTGTATGTGCCATGCGCCTTTTCTTTCGCATCTGTAACCTTGTGTTTCGCAGGTTGTTGGAGAAAGTATGATCGAGTCAAGCGCAGCCGATCTCGGCCTTGCAGTAAAGTCCATTTCCTGCATGACTTCGAGGAAGCTCCGGCGAAGACTCTTTGACCAAAACTGTTGGGAAGGATTTTAAATGTCATTTAATCTGGAAAGAGTGGAGTGCTAGATTCTCTCTGGATCGGGTTGAACGGATAAATTCATTTATGAAGTCTGTTCCTCAATTTTGGGATACACTTTACATCCACGTCTTTGTCTGTTAGGGTTAGTTAGTTAGTTGTTTTCTTGATTTAAATAACCGTTCCTCCTACGTGAGTGAACGAGGATGAAACAGTATGTGTTAAAATTAAGTTGAATAAGCAATAGAGTTATGTGTTAAGTTTTATTTTCAAACAGAGTAATCGATGTATCCTGGTTCTAAGTATAAATAAAATTCGATGAAGCTTTGAGTCAACTTCTTGTGTAATCTAGTTGATGCTTGCTAAGGGGGCCCACTTAGTAAGTATCCGTAGTTAGCTAGTTAGTTGTTCCTTTTCTGTTGATCATTAGTTAGATTTCATTTTTGAAGTTTTTGTGCAAACTCAGTCTTATATTGTTCCTGCAGCATCAGGAATCCATCCCTGTGTCTGTTCCTGTAGCATAAGGCCAGTTCATAGTTTGTCTCTCAGTTGTAGTTGTTATGATTTCTGCTTTGGTTAGATTATGGTTGAGTTAAGAGAGCTTTGCATTACCTTCCTGTAGCGTAGATAGAATTCTTTTCAAGTATTTGTTTCTGTTAGGTTGTGATTGAAACTAGTTCTTAGTGCACATATAGTGCTGCTCCATTTAAAGTATACGTGCCCTGGTTTGACAAGTAAATGAACATCCATGAAAAGATATTAGTCGCCTGCTGGAATGTCCAATTCCCAGGATACGTTTTGCCATGATTTTCATATCCTTTTGTGGGCGTGACCAATTCCTTCCATTTATCAATTTCCATTATCTTTCTATCAAGGTTTAGTTACCAACCATTTACACAAAACAAACAATTCTTCCCCTCTTTGTGTACGTGCAATTTATAGGTTGAAGAAAGATTGAACATCTTGAAGAGAAATTTCACATTCTTGCATTTGTTATCATCATTGTTGTCAAGCCACATAAACTAACCTGTAGAATTTATTTACAACATTTCGATAATGGGACCTATGGAAAATGGAGTCTCAGATTGAACTCTAGAGGACCCCAAAAGTTGATCAAAATTTCCCTACAAGGACTCATTCGCGAAAGGGAAACCTTTCCCTTTTACAGTGCTTGAAACAAGCTTTTATGGGTTGGTACATATCCCTCTGCACTCCTCAGATCCACTCACAAATTGTTGTTTATGTTTATCAATCATTAGGATCTTCCTTTTTTAGTATTAGGGCATATACCTAATCATTAATTTAATCATTCAAAAAAATTTCCAATCCATCCTAATCTTTTCTAATCCTCCTTTAGATATAGAGTTAGGTCTGATTGGCTCACCATTAGGGCTGAAAGCCAATATTTTCATCTTGGATCTACATCTCAATGAAATTTGGGAAAAGGTTCATTGAATCTTAGGTTCTTTGCGTTAAGGTTCTAGTATTCCTTTTCCAATGTTTCATTTTGGTGAACTTGACCTGTTATTATTTTATACCTTTTGAAAATTCACCCTAGATCTAAGTTTTTTGCATTGATTTATTTTGCATCTTTCATTTAGGGTCTCATCTTTTCATCAGTAAAGACATAAAAATTCAAGAAAGAAAATTGCATTGCATATTGAATCATAGGTTGCATTATGGTTTGTTTCAGTCATATTTAGATAAGATTTATATTGATATTACATTCATTAAATGGTTAAAATCTGAAATAGTTCATTGCATCTTTCATTTTAAGCCAAAATCAAGTAAAAAAGTGGATAGTTTTGTTTCAAATTTGTATTTTAGAATCTTGCATCTTAGAATCTTTCAATTATTGAATTTTAGATCTAAAATTTGCATCAAAAACTTGTCAACACATCTTCACCTTTGTTTCACACTTGTATCTTGCATTACATTGTCTTAAATTGACCAAAATATAGACAAATAGTCACTAATTAACCTATTTGCAACCAGAGAAAGAAACATCAAACACCAACTTAAAACTTTAAATTTTCATTTTTCAAAACCCTTTCCAAGGACTCATTCACACCAGGGAAAACCTATCCTTGTACAAGTGTTTGAGTCAGCTTTTGGACAATCTTTTGTCTCTATATTAGATGAGTCTATTCCATCTTTCAGAAGTCTATTTTGAAACTATGAAAAATTGTTATTACACGTGCAAGAAAGATATCATTTTTTTAATTTGTTACAAATTGGGAAATATTTGTTGCATTTGAGTATTGAAAATCATTAGATCTGTAGGAAAAAAAAATTCATTACCTATTTTGGATAGATTAGTTCTCATTTTTTCAAAAAAAGAAGCATGTTTTCTTTTCAAACATATGGTTTTCATAGAGTATCACATGGCTTGTATGATTCTATTTTTCCTATTCATGGGCATAATAAAACCTTTGACAAGAATGTTAGTTATCCTCCCAATATCTATCAGATTTGTAAGAATGTTATAGCACAAGAGGATGCAAGAATAGATAATCATGACAATCATAGTCGTTCTTCTCTCGATACCTCTCCTACTTGTGATGATGGTATCTTGGTGTTAGAAGATCTAATCATTGAGCATCATGGGAATCTTGTTTTTCCTTCTCCTTGTACTCCCCCCACTTGGGAGGATATTATGGCATACATGGATGAGATCATTGACACATTTATCAACATAACTTTGCCTAGTCTCCATTCATATCCCACTTGTGAGAATCTTTTAGTGAATGCACTCTTTGATATCATCCCGGGGTTCGAACTGTTCAAAGTTAAAATAGGCATTCCCTGGCTAGTTTCCATTAATACAGTTCCCTTGGTAATTCATAAGTTCTTGAAGTTCTCTCATGAGGGTTTTGTGCATGTAGTCCATGACACTGGTTATAAACCAAGGATTGCGTGTGGGGCTACTCATTTGATCACTTTTGGCCTACCCCTGTTGGCCCGCTCCCTCCCAAGACAGACCTATTGTATAGAACTAATGTGAATTGCAAGAATGGGGGCATAATGCCAAAGGTGAGATACCCTCCTTCTCCCTATGCTATTTCACATAGAGCTTCCATGATGGCACAACATGAGGCTATCTCTACCGCTTGAAAAAAGAAGTCCGCTCAGGTACCTTCTTTGTCCTCCTCTATTGTTCCACCTACTACTTCCTCTCGCCCTGCTTTAACACCTTTGACTACAGCCCCTATGCGTCTTTTCGGGTGTCTGATGGTGCCCACTTGGTGGAAGGCCAAGTGTCAGGAATTTGAACTTTTTGTCTTACCCACAGTGCCTATGCCCATTTTGTATGGTAAGGGGAAGGGTCCTCGTGGAGCGTCTTCTACCTCTAAGCCTTTGCAGCCTCTTACTACTCCTACGTCTAAGGTAGTGAATGGGAAGAGGCCTATCGCTAAGGTGCTCAAGCTTGCTCCCCCCACTACTATTGCATCATCTTCTCCATTTCTTCCTCCTGTTCCCGTCCAAGAGTCACTCCCTCTACCGAAAATGGCTGTGATGTAGACTCTGATGGTTGAATAGGAGTCTTTTGTCCCTTCTCAAGCTGCAACCTCTAGCTCCCAGAGTTGTAGAAACCACCTTGCACATGAGTGCAAGCATCAAAGTAAGGCTTTGTTCGCTGAGCAGGCTACCTTACAGAAGAAGGAAAGGGAGCCAACAACTCTTGCTTTGTCATCCTCTATTGTATCCTCCTCTTCTTCTATTTCTGCTTCAGGTCCCTTCACCTCAATATTTCTTCCAGCCCTCCCTACAAGCGTGAACGATCCTCACTTGAAGAAGGTGTAGGTATTCATTGCTCCTTTGGCTGAGCCTCCCCTTCTGATGTGCCTTCTGTACATCCCACCTTTTTCAAAACTTGTAGACATGTCGAACACCTCAGTGGTGTCCACCATAATTTTATGATCTTCCTCATCGCCCTATGCTTCATCCGTGGGGATCTTGCATCCCTTGATGAAGCGAAATATATAGGATGAACTTGCTAGCAATGGGGGTCAAAAGAAGGGTTCGCCTTCTCAAGAGGTTGGTTCTACATTGGCTTGCATCATCCTAGTGATGGAAATATCCCCAACATCCTTAGAGTTCACCAGTACTCCTGAATAATTTGGTGAGGCTAGCAGTGGATCTCAGGTGCCTCCTCTATTGCCAGCTGAGTTGACACATGGAACTCCTATATTAAAGTGCATGCTCAACTTTGTAGACGATTTCCTAGCCCTATCAACGATTTTTACAAGATCGTTGACATTCACCTCACAGGAATTGAGTGGAGAAGACCTTGAAGGGCCTTCTTCCTTGTCTCTTATTATAGGAGGGTCAGAGGGTACCCTCCTTGATATTCTACCCTTGTAGGCTCATCCATCCTTCCCTTATAATGATCTAGATTGGGAGAACGACAACCTCTTGGTTGATGAGGACTAGGGGTGCCTCTTCTTTATCTGTAGATTAGTTGGTGTGTGTGTGTGTGTGTGTTGTGTTCCCCCATGCTTGTTTTATATGTTCCTAGATGACCCTTGTCACTCTTGTAGGTGCTTGGATGCAATGGTTTTTTTGTGTCATAAACTTCCTCTATTTTTCATGCCTTGAATTTTGACAATTGGGGATGATGCAAAGTGTTGGGGACATTTAGGCCTCCCTTCTATGTTGACCCAATTTTTTTTTTCATTTTTTTTCACATGCCTTTCTTCACATGGTCTGATATAGTAGGGGGTTGATGAAAGTTCATTTATATACTATTATATCTATTTATCTATATTTATGAGTAGCCCTTACCTCAAAATATCAAATCCCCCTATCTCTTGTTTGTTATGTCATGGTTTCTCCTTTCTTTTTATCTTTTTCTCTTTTTGATTGCTTTGTGATGTTTTGTTGCTTATGTGTTGTCCCTCACGTGTGTGATAACATTACCACAATTACATCTCATCATGTTTCGTGGGCCACAACATCCCCTTCATTCTTTCTTTTTGTTGAGAATGTGTGTCTCAAACTCACTATTGAAACCCCAAGTTAGTTGCCATCAAGCTCAGATTTCCCAAAGTGTTGCATTCATGGATTTACTCTAGTACTATTGGGTGCACTTAAGAGGAGTGTGGGCTGACGGTGTAACTTGTCACCCCGCAGTGATCTTTGTTGGTTTGTGTAGTAGAGCAGTGTTGCTCGACACCCTGCGACAATGGCTGGAGAGACTGGCGGTAGTGTGGGGGTTACCCCGCCACCCTGTGATGGTCTAAGGAGAGG
The DNA here is from genome assembly GCA_007258455.2 of Sequoia sempervirens. Taxonomy (NCBI): domain Eukaryota; kingdom Viridiplantae; phylum Streptophyta; class Pinopsida; order Cupressales; family Cupressaceae; genus Sequoia; species Sequoia sempervirens. Next base: position 19,725 of record VDFB02259387.1, read on the forward strand.
TTGGCGGGTGTGCTAAGGTTACCCTACCACCACACAACAGTCCATGAGGAGACTTGTAGGAGTGCAGGTCATACCATCACCCCATGACAACTTGTGTGATGGCTTGCAATGGTGTGGTGTTTGTTCTATTGTCTCATGGTGGTTGGTCTAAGAGACTTGTGGTGGTGCGGTATATATATCGCTGTCCCACGATGGTCTGTTGGTGGTGTTTGTGGTATGGCAGTAGCTAGAAATGCTTTGTTGGTGGGACTTCGTAGTATCAGAAGGAGTTGCTACATGGTCTCCTCGATAAAAAAAATGAGTTAGGTGGCGATGCATGGCATAAAGTCATTAGTTGAATACACATCATTGTTGAATCAACATGTTCATTGGCTCGACAGTTTCAATTTGAAGGAAATAGTTGAGTTCTCTGATAACCTTTGCAACGACCTACAAAATCTTGATGCTCGTTAGTTGATGAGACAGTACTATGACAACATAGGTTGAGCCAACTTGAAGGAGGAGATAAATATGTATAGTGAAGTTTGTAATGTAATGTTGAATTGTATTGAATATTGTAGTGTTATGTATTGCATTGTAATAGATGGATTGATCATGGATCAAAGGGCAGTTAGTTGAAGATCAGAGTGAATTTAATGTTGTCGGTTTGATACTATGAATCGAAACCTAAAAGAGAATCACTCTATAACTTGTATGTAATTGACATTTTACTGTAATACAAGTGATCTCTTCTTTGGTGTGTGGGTTTTTTCTGAAAGGGTTTTCCCATGTAAATCTAGTGTTCATTCTATGTTGATGTTTTAATTGTCTTTTCTATTATTCATGTGCATCTTGAATGAACTATAATTTCAAAGCTTTAAGTGGTTTATTTGCTTCTCTATCCTGAAGATTAGCATTAGGAAGGTGTATTCTGCACTCTGCTTTCCTTTCAGTTGGTATTGGAGCTTGTCCAACTTTGTTCTCTTTGTGGGTAAGATAGGTTTTTTGTGTTGATATTGTTTAGTGGGATTCTTGCAAAGGAATTTAGTTGTAAACTTATTGCAAGTTTAATATGGTGAAAACATCTAGAAGAATAGAAATTGAGAAGTTCAACGGTGGCAATTTTGAGTTGTGTAAACTCAAAATAGAAGATTTTCTTGTGGATTGAGAGTTATGGAATCTAGTGTCATCCAACAAACCATTAGCAACCTCACAAGATGACTGGTATACAATGAAACATAAAGCCAAGGGTTTGATAAGACTGTTCTTGGGGGATTTAGTTCTCTTGAATGTTTGTGAAGAGAAGACAACAAAAATTTTGTGGAAGAAGCTTGGTGACATTTATCAGGGGAAATCTCTGGAAAATAAGTTATTCCTAAGAAAGAAGCTATACTCTTTGAAGATGGAGGAAGGAGCATCCATTGTAGATCATTTGAATAAATTTAGCATGATCATTTCTTAGTTGGCATCTGTGGGTGTGAAGATAGATGATGAGGATCGTTGCATTCTTATGTTGTGTTCATTTCTTGACACATGGGATCACCTGGTAATGGCTATTAGGAGTACAACAACCAATTTCAAGATAGAAGATGTGGTTGATTTGTTGTTGTCAAAGGAAATGCGAAGGATGTATTTTTAGATGGCCAAGGAGGCCCTTGCTATTCAAGAAAGATCAAAGGAGAGGCAAAAAGAAAGACAAGAAGTCTAGATCCAAGTCAGAGGGGAGATCAAAGTCTCCTAGTAAAAAAGTCCAAGGTGAAATGCTATAACTGTGGGTAGATTTGACACATTTGGAAAGACTGTAAAGAGGAGAAGAAGAAGAAAAAGAAAAATAACTCTTCTGATAATGAATCTTCTCAAAGAGATGCAGATGCCTTCATAGCAGCCTTAGCGACTAAGGCATCATATGATGTATGGCTGATTGACTCAGGTGTTGCCTTTCACATGACCTCTCATAGGGGTTGGTTCTCAAAGTACAAAAAGTATACTGTTGGAAGGGTGTATCTGGGTGATGATTCTCACCCAGAGATTGTTTACAGTGGAAGAGTCATAATTCATTTTCTTAATGGAATAATAAAGGGAATCAATGATGTGATGCATATACTAGGTTTGGCTCGAAATTTACATTGTGTAAGTAAGCTTAATGATGTTGGTGTACAAGTTACTTTCTCGAATAGTGTATGTAGAATGACTAGAGGCTCTATGGTGCTATCTAAGGGCATAGAAATTGGCACTCTGTATAAGTTGGATGCATGTGTAGTGTAGTGTAATAGTGCTTCTGCAAAGTCAAGTAAATTTGATCATGTAGAGAAAGGAGGTGTTGTTCCTGTGAGTGCCAATTACTTAGAGGTAAAGCTCCCAATAGAGAAAACAATGTTGTGGCATCAAAGGGTTGGCCACATTAGTGAAGATTGTAATCTTGAGTTCAATTTTTACAAACATTGTATATATGGAAAAAAACACTGCATTTCATTTTATTCTAGTCCTCATAAATCTTTTGGAATTTTGGATTATATTCATGTTTATGTGTTTGGTCTAGTTAATGTTCCTTTGTTATCAAAAGCTATGTATTTTGTCTCATTCATAGATGATTATTTGAGAAGGAAATTTGTTTATTTTCTCAAAAGTAAAGTTGAAGTTTTCAGTCGGTTTAAGGAATTTAAAACTTTGGTAGAAAATTAGACTAGTAGAAAATAAAGTGTTTGAGGATGGATAATGGTGGTGAGTTTTGTTCTACAGATTTAAATAATTTTTGAAAAGACCATGAAATTAAAAGGCGTAAAAATACTCCTTACACTCCACATCAAAATGGAGTTGCGGAAAGGATGAATAGAAAGTTGATGGAAAGGGCAAGAAGTATGTTGAGTAGTGTTGGTCTAGAACAAAAATTCTAGGATGAGGCTACAACTACGACATGTTATCTAATTAACAGATCTCCCACTTTGGCACTCATGGACAAGACACCTATGGAAGCATGGTCTAGTAAGAAGCACTCTTTGAGACACATTAGAGTATTTTTTTGTGAGGAGTATGCTTATGTGCCTAGTGAAAAGAGATCAAAATAGGAGAACAAGGCAGTGAAATGTATCTTCATCGGTTATGGAATTGGTGTGAAAGGGTACAATATTTAGAACCCAGTTATAGAGAAGGTGTTGTATAGCAGAAGTGTCATCTTTCATGAGTTGAAACCTTCTACAGTTGATCTATAGCTAGAAGTAAAAGAAGTAGAAAATGAGGTAGTTGAAATTCCTTTTATTCTAGATAAGGATGAACTACGTACTCCTAGTGGACTGGTTAGTGAGGAGAGCTCAAGCAACTCTAATTTTTTTTATTAAGAAGAACCTCAGCCTCAGCTTGTGAGAAGGTCTACACATACTAAGCGACAACCTAAAAGTTTTGGATATTCTATGTTAGATTCTAGTTATGCCTTTGTTTTGATTGCTAACACTGATGACCCTAGGACTATTAGAGAGGCTATGGATATGTCTGATTCAGGGTCCTGGTTGGAAGCCATGAGTGAAGAAATGGCATCATTTAAGAAGAATGAAATGTGGGATCTAGTACCTTTTCTTGAAGGATGAAAGCTTGTTGAATGTAAATGAGTTTTCAAGAAGAAAATTGGTTTGGATGGTAGTTTTGAGAAGCATAAAGCAAGGTTGGTCGTGAAAGGATATTCCAAGGTGGAGGAGATTGATTATGGAGAATTTTTTTCTATTGTAGCAAAGATGACATCCATTCAATTCTTGCTATCACTTGCAACAACGTATGATTTAGAAATTGAGCAGATGGATGTGAAGATAGCTTTTCTTTATGTTGATTTGAAGGAAGAGATTTATATGTCCCAGCTATATTACTTTATTGAAAAAGGTAAGGAAAACTTGGTTTGCAAGTTAAAGAAGTCTTTGTATGGTTTGAAATAGTCACCCAGAATGTGGTACCAGAAGTTTGATACCTATGTGTTATCTTTGGGATTTGTGAGATCAAAATCTGATCATTGTGTGTACTTTAAATCTGAAAATGGTTGTCTTCTTATTATTTCCCTGTGTATGGATGACATGTTGCTCAGTGGGAATGGTAAGTGTATGATTTTTGAATTGAAATCTCATTTGTCAACATAGTTTGAAATGAAAGATCTAGGTTTAGCTAGGTGTATTATGGGGATGGAAATTATAAGGGATAGAGGAAATAGAAAAATTTGGCTCAGTCAGAGAAAGTATGTCAATTCTATCCTAGAGAGGTTTAGTATGGTGGATTGCAAGAAGTTAGTTGTTCCAGTGTTGTAGGGAATGAAACTTTTTCTTGAAGATTCTCCTAAATCTCCTATTGAGATGGAGGACATGACTAGGGTGCCTTATACAAGTGCAGTTGGTAGTTTAATGCATGTAATGGTTTGTATTAGGCTAGACATTTCCCAAGAAGTGGGAGTGCTTAGTTGGTTTATGGCTAATCCAAGAAGGCTGCATTGGGATGTTGTGAAGAGATTTTTTAGGTATTTGAAGGGTACTTTTGAATATGCCTTGTGTTGTCATGGTTACTCCACCGGATCTCAAAGTTCAGTCAGCATTCATGGATATGTGAATTCCAATTGGAAAGGGGACATTGATAGTAGAAGATCTACCAATGGATATGTATTCATGTTGTTTGGAGGTGTAGTTAGCTGGATCAGCAAGCGACAAGTTATAGTTGCTTTATCTACTACTAAGGATGAGTACATAGAAGCAACTCATGCTTGTAAGGAAGCCATTTGGCTTAGAAGATTATGTTCTGATATTGGTTTTGTTGATAGGAAGATTGTTATTTGTTGTGACATTCAAAGTGCCATATGTTTGGAAAAGAATCCAACTTTCATGCCAAGATGAAACATATTGACGTATAGTATCACTTTGTTCATGATATGGTGGAGGATGGAAAGGTTAGTTTGGAAAAGATTGATACTTTGGTGAATGTTGTTGATGCATCAATGAAAAAGCCTATGAGCACAGATAAATTCAAGTGGTGTGCCTGTTCTATGGGACTTGGGGCCCAGAATGTTCAGTGACTTCAAGCGTTGGAAGGGGTTTAGTGAGTTCTTCTTCAAGTGGGAGAATGTTGAGAATGTGTGTCTCAAACTCCCTATTAAAACCCCAACTCAGTTGCCATCAAACTTAGATTTCCCAAAGTGTTGCATTCATGGCTTTACCACAGTACCGTTGGGTTCACTTAAGAGGAGTGTGGGCTGGCAATGTAACTTGTCATCCCGCAGAGATCTTCATTAGTTTGTGCGGTAGAGCGGTGTTTCCTGCCACCTTGCGACATTGGCTAGAGAGAATAGTAGTAGTGTGGGGGTTACCCTGCCACCCTGTGATGGTCTAAGGGGAGGTTGGCGGGTGTGTGGGGTTACCCCGCCACCCCATGATAGTCCATGAGGATACCTGCAATAGTGCAGGTCATACCGCCACCTCGTGATAGCCCATGTTATGGATTGTGGTGGTTGGTCTAAGATACTTGTGATGGTGCGCTATACATATCGTCATCCCACGATGGTTTGTTGGTGGTTTCTATGGTAAGGCAGTAGCTAGCAATGCTTCATTAGTGGGACTTCATAGTATCGGAAGGAGTTGCTACATTGTATCCTCAATAAATGAACAAGTTAGGTGGTGACACGTTGCACATAATCATTAGTTAAATGCACACCATTGTTGTGAATCAATGTGTTCATTGGCTCGACGGTTTCAACCTGAAGGAAATAGTTGAATTCACTGATAACCATGCAACGACCTACAAGATCTTGATGCTTATTGGTTGATGAGACGGTACTATGAAAACGTAGGTTAAGCCGACCTGAAGGAGGAGATAAATATATATAGTGAAGTTTGTAATGTAATGTTGAATTGTATTGAATACAGTAGTGTAGTGTATTGTAGTGTAAAGATGGATTGACCGTGGATCGAAGGGAAGTTGGCTGAAGATCAGAGTGAATGTATAAATGTTGTTGGTTTGATAATGTGAATCAACACTTGAAAGAGCATATCTCTATAACTTGCATGTAATTGATATCTTACTGTAATACAAGTGATCTTTGCTTTGGTGTGTGGGTTTTTTTTTCAAAAGGGTTTTCCCACATTAAACTAGTGTTCATTCTATATTGATGTTTTAAATGTCTATTTTGTTATTCATGTGCATCTTGAATGAACTGAAATTGCAAAGCTTTAAGTGGTTTATTTGCTTTTCTCTCTTGAAGATTAGCATTAGGAAGGCGTATTCCACACTTTTCTCTCCTTAGGAAGTCACGTTCCTCTGCATTCATCATGCACCATCCTAAGGGGGGCTATCATACTCCATTTTTCAAAAGATGTACTTGGTGGCTAATGAATCCCTTCTTGAAAATCTCTATTTTTCAAAAACTACATTCTTCAACTTGGATCCCTAGATGAATTTTTCTTTTATCTTAGATTTGTAAGATAGAATCTGGACTTGCCCTTGTGAGGGAAAATTCTTTCTTTTGAATTCCTTGATGATATGAATCTTTCAAAAGGAATCCTTGGTGGTAGAATCATAGGAAAAAATTTCTCTTTTTCTAAATCGCTTTCAAGCTGAGCATCCCTTGAGTGAACCCCTTTTTCTTTTGAAGGGTTCCTGAGGGACCCCTTTGAAAGCTCTTCCTTCAATTGTTGACTGTTTGCGTGACCATCTGCGTTCTTGCCTACGTGGCTTCCTTTTGTTATCTAACATGTTTTTTTGCAAATTAACATTTTGCTTTGTAGGTTCACCTGTGAAGCTGTAACACCTCTCTAACCCCAGCCTGGGTAAGATAGCATTTTGATTTTGATTTGATATTTTAAATGTTAAATGTTATCATAATGAGATTATGCATTGATGATTAAGAGAAAGGTTATCATGATTAGTTATTATGCTGGATTACATGCTTACATGTTTATATACTATTATCATTGCTTTGGTATGATTATGGACAGGAAAGGGATGATGTTGTAACACTTGTATCTGAGAGGCTTACAATATCATGACCCTCTTCCTAATGATTGATATTGCTTTGACTATATGATATGTGCTATATGCACATGTACTTTGACGTGTGATTGGAATGATGCAGGTACTGAGTATTGAGTCCGCCTGGATCCACAGGCCTGAGTCGTACTCGTATTCCCTGATGGTGGTTACTGGAGGTAGTCACAGGCCAAATGTTCTCTACTCTAGTCCACTGTACCATGTTAGTGCAGTGTTCCCATGTTGTTGTCTTACCATCCGGTTACCTAATGGTAACGTCTGGAGCACCTTTTGGTCATATGTGGTTTACCAGTATGTTTTATTGAGGTATTTTTTCTTGGTTTTTGTTAATCTGTTATGTAGCTATATTTTGGTTGTCAGTGTTATGGCGTGTTTTCATATATGGTATTTATAGTGTTTCATTGATCGGAGATTTGAATGGTTATATCCTTGAGGTTTTAAATATGTTATTTTAAGTGATTTTTTGTTGATCATTCGAGGGAATGATATATTTTATTTAGTAATTTTAAATGATTTTATTAATCTTGTAGTGCCCCTCCACTCTCATAGTGGATGTGCAGGAAGTTTGGCTTTGGAACTTGGAAATAAAAGTAAAATAATAGAGACATTTAAAGGTATGTGCTAATGATGTTAAACAATTGATATTGTATATCATAAATTTATGGACTAAGTAAAAAGGTTAGGAAATGATTTATTATATGTGTTTAAGGATGTATTTATCATGATGTGTGTGTTCAGACATGACTATTACTACAATGTATGTTATTGACATATTGATGTGATGAAAGTGTTTTGTTACCTTTGGGGTTTTCACTTGATTCTAATATATTATCATTGTGTTGTCATATTATTATGATTTTAATTATGGTTATCTTTATTATCATAAAATATACTGATTTGTGTTCAAGCTTTGTGGTTGCAAGATGGGGCATGAGCTTCTATTAGTGTTTTGGTGAGTATGATGCATATTGTTATGTTATTGTTATTATGCAGAGATTTACTTGGATAACTGAGTGATACAGTAGTATGTTTGTTAGGATAAGTGGAAAGGGCGGCATCATACCATTGGACGTATGAGAGACATATGGGAATGAGATATGATTGCTAGAGCTTCTTTCCTAGTGCTTCGGCTATTATGCACATGTGCTCTAATTTGTATGTTTAAGTGAACAGGTACTAGGCTACATCTCTACCTAAATTAGTAGGTTTGAGTGTGCCTCTAATCCCAATAGTGGTTGAGGAGATAACATTTAGGCCCAAATTATAACCTAACCCTAGCCATTGTTCTCAATTAGAGACAACTGATGAAAAATGTGTTAACTTTTTCGGGTTGTCATGAGACAATGTCCGATCTTCTTTACCCTATGTTTGGAGTGTTGCATTTATTCAATTGTTTCTTATGTGATATGTGATTGTTTGATTTTGTTGTCTAACCTTAGTTTTGGATCCCAACCTGTTAGTGTTAAACCCCGTGGTTAGTTGCGTTGTTATGATTGTGATTAGTGTTATTTATCTTTTGATGTGAATATTGCTCTTTCATGTGAAGTTATTTTATGATTTATATTTTAGCTTAGTTTGTGAATTATTTAAGTGAAGTTAGATATTGAATATATCATATTTATTGTTATAATTTTTATTAATGTGTTTGAGGTGTGATATAATATTATCTATAAATGACATTTATTTATGTTATGTTTTATTATGTTATTATTTTGAGGAATAATTATTTAATTATTGTTTATTATTATCATTATTTGGTATTTGATTATTGTTTATTGAGTAATATTTGTTTTACTTTTTTTTGGATATAATTTTTGCATTATTAGTCCCTTGATTCATTTTATTAAAATGGTCACTTAATTTATGTTTTATAGAGTTTTTATGCGGTTTTAATGATTTAAAATATTTTTTATGTGATAGCTTTATGGGTGAGAGGTATTTTTATTTTATAAAATTATTATTTTAGAGTCCAGAACCCACCCTAATTACTCTATTATGAAAAATGACGAAAATGGAAGTTAAAAGGGTGGCTGAGAGATTGTCTTTTGGTTTGGGGAAGTGAAATGGAAGTTAAAAGGGTGGCTGGGAGGTTGTCTTTTGGTTTGGGGGGAAAAGTGTTCTCTTTATTTTGAAGGAGAAAAAGGGTTTCCTGTCTGTTGGGTTATTCTTTTTTTGGAGTGCATGTTGGATTTGGATTCTTTTTTCTGAGAGATTTTTCCATGTTTGCAAAGAAGAAGGAGCAATGAGAAATTTGTTGCAATTTGAGGGTTTTGAAAGTTGAAAACTTTGGAGCTCAGCATCAAATTTCTGTCATTCCCAGGCATTGGATCTAAGTTGGATTTTCAGATCTTGTATTAAAATTTTCTTTTGTATGCATGAATGATTTGATTGAGTTCTTTCTTTTGATTTTTGAAAATAAATATTGGATAGTTTTATTTTGTGTGTGTATGAAACATTTGTTTATTCTAAAATAAAAATGAATACCTGTTTATTATTTTCTGTTATTCACAATAAAAGAGTCTGAGTGTGTCCCTCATAACTCTATTTTTACAAACTGGGTTAGTGAGATTTTTAATGGGTTTTTCCACTGTCTTGTCGTTTAAATTATTTCCAAAAATTTCAAAAACCTAGATCGTAGTTTTTGAGATATGATTGAAATATGAATCTTCTGTAAAGTAGTTTTTCTATGACTGCAAATATTTTTATTTCTCCCTGTAGCCAGTTAATGAAAGATTATAATTTTAGATTTATAGGGGTTTGAAAGGGGTTAAATTAATTTAAGTTTTTAATATATATATATTTTTTAAAAATTTGGTTGTTGGATTACTTATTCTGTCAGTTGACTTGACTGTAATCGAGTATTGTTGAAAAGAGGGTTTTATGGGATCTGTTTGTTGTTTTGCATTTTATTAATTTTTGATTTATTTTTGGTCAATTTTATTCACGTTGCTAAGTAGGCGACAACCAGATCTGAAATGAGTCTTTTACGGATTTTGATTGTGAATTGATATAACTATTTTATAGTTGTTTTATGGCTGTAAGATTTGATTGTTATCAAAAGGGAATTAATTCAGTTCTAAAGGTTGCATTAGAGGGTATAGTACTATTTTTTGATATGTATTGGGTTGTATCATTTCTATTTAAATGTGTTTACTATTTGCATGATGTTAATTTCTTCATATTTGTGAGGTCTTATATTGAGACTTCTGTATATGTAAAAATCAATTATGTCAGGGATGTGCATTATTGGTCTTGATTGTGAATTACTAAACTAAAGTGTGTTATTATGTTATAAGATTGTGAGATTGATGTAATATACTTTATTGTAGTGTTGTGGTTTAATGATAAGTTTTTTAGTTTTCTATCCATTTGTGTTATGTGATTGGGTCTATAGAAGTACCTAGAAGTATTTGTGAAGTTATTATAATTTTTGGTTGATTCTTATTTTGGTAGTTTTCTTTGGATGTTTAGTGTCAGCCACTTGTTGTTTCTATTCTATTGTTTGCTTGTTTGTGGGGCCTAGTGTTGTCTCCTAGCACAGAGGGAGTGGGCCTCAGGGTTCCACGTGGTAAGGTGGTATTTCCGAACCATCCATTGGAATTTAGGTAGTGCAATTCGTGCGCAACATAGAGAGTCTTTCCTTTCACTTCATTCTATAGTTGAATTTATGTGTAGGTGATATTTTCATAAAAAAATTATGTTTAGTGTATCTTATACATATGTACTTCTTAGATTAATGAATTGTGTTCATGGTAGCATTCTTGTATAGGAAAAGTAAGTGAATTGATACAATCTTGATTATACACATTTTTACTATTGTTTAGTATGTAATAGAGAGATTTAATATAAAAATGTTGTATTTATAATGTATGAGTTTAATTAAGTAGTAGATATGATATATCTTTATGTACTTATTTTATAACATTGATTAAAAATAGATTTATATTGGCATAGTGTTAGATGTGGTTTGAAGATAATTTCGATATGTTATCATATATAATTTGATGTATAAGATTAATTTACATTCAAGTGTTAATAAAATATGGTTATAGTGTATCAAATATGTTTTTTTAGGCTTAATTAGTGTAGGTGTATCTTAGTAGCCACGTTAGGGGACCATGGTGGATAGGTGTGCAAATGGGTTATGTTCAATATTACTTTTAGGTTATAATGTGATTATAATATCATGTTATTGTAATGATGTCATTCATATTAATTGGTTGAGTTGTATTAGTTAGTGTTATTTTAGTTTCTTTAAAAAAAAAATTAAAAAAAAAATTGGCTTGGTATTGATGGTCTTTTGTGTTAATCCACTTGGTCCCTTAGCGGGGCGTTACAAATCCTTTTTGTGAGCTCTTATAGTCTTATTTAATCCTTTTTGGGGAGCCTTATGTATTTTAATGTTGTATATTTAGTGATTTTAATTAATTGCTTTGAAGAGCTTTCATAGTTTATTTAATTAAATTTTTTAATTCATTTATGGTTGGGAGAGTTTTTAAAAAGGAATTAGGTTTTGTTTTGAGGGGGATATTTTTTATTTTTCTTTTAGGGAGGAGAAAAAACTCTTTGTTTTTGAAGGAGAAAGAAAACACCGTGAATTGGGCGGCAGAGTTGGGGAGAAATGTGGAGATTTTGTTGAGAATAATTTGTGGGCATCTGATTGTTGATTTTAGCATGCCATTTCCTCCTTGTCCAATTTTGGAACCTAGTCCTGCCTTATATTCAAAGCATTCTTTCATTTCAGTTTTGGGGCAACATTGAGGTATTTTTCTTTGGTTCTTGAATCCATTGAATTTCTGGTGGTATTGAATGTGATTTAGCTTGGGAATGGTAAGTTTTGTATTCCCTTATTGCAGATTTATTCCTCTGTTCTATTTTGTGAATACTTTTGGGATGGATAATGTCTATTTTGGATTCGATTTGTTGTTCTATAGTTTTTTCTATATGGCATATTTTTGTGCGTTCTAGTAAATCTGAAATGGGTCTTTGTCAAATTTGATTTCTGGGCACTTTCGTTTTATTTCACTTTTTGCTCAACTTGTTAAAACACATTTTTTATTGTTTCTCATTAACCGTCTATTCAAAATAAAAAATAAAGGCAGATTCCATGTAGAAATGCCCATATCTCAACTAGGTCTTTGTCAGATTTGAATTTTGGACACTTTCATTTTTGGTCAAAATTTGTGCCCACTTGTTAAAACACGTTTTTTTATGCTGCTTTCTAACCACTTGATACAAATGCAAACTAAAGTTGTATTCTATGTAGAAACACCCATATTTCAACTGGGTTGTTGTCCATTTTTTAATCCAGGCAATTTCATTTTTCATATTTTTTGCCCAGCTTGACTAAAAATGCGTTTTTCTTAACAACACCTTATTTTTGGTCATAAATTTTAAAACTAAAGGTGAAATCCAACTGGAAACGTCAAAATAAGAACTGGGTCAAGCTCCACTTTTAGATCTGGGCACTTTGAATTTTTACGCCTCTTTCTCATTCGTTTGAACAACTTGGAACCTTGTGTTGTGCCATAGCCGCATAGTAGTTTCTAATTGATTTAAAAGTGGTTTTTCGGGATGATTTAATGAGGTAATATTGATTATATGATTGGTTTCTTTTTATAAAGTTAACGGTGAATGTTGAATGGTATTTGATCTACTTGTTGACGTATGTGATCAGCTGTTTAAATGATTTAACAACAATGTTGTTTGGTTGTTTTAAAACGGTTTTAATGATGGATTTCTAGTGGATTTTTCATTATTTCATTTTTTCTTTGGATTCCTCATTTGGTTAAACGAGATAAGCTTAGATTTAGGTAATTAGAGGGGTCTTATGGAGTGGCTCTCTATGGGCCTGGGGCCCACAAGTGGCTATTAAGGGAACTAGTAGCAGAGTTATTGTAAACAAGTGTTAACTAAAGAAAAAAATGGGGTAAAACACTAATAAGATAATGAGTCCTTGTGCATGGCCTCAAGCACTTGTAAAGGCTAATGATGCACTTGAGAAGGCCTATTCCTCTACAAGGTGTTGAGTTATCCGTCTATAGGGCGTTGATTTGGGCATGATTGAGTCCCCTCGTTCGTATGAGAGGTGTACTTGATTTTTTGTGGTGCCATCCTTTTGAGAACTCATGATGAAATTCCATCCGATCTGCACTATAGTACCTCGTACCTTAGTAGTCGTGAGTAGTACCCGACATGTTATTGTATAAGCATCTTTATGTTGTGACATTGGCCTTATGCATTGTATTTCATGTTTGCTCTGTGTCTGATGTGAGTGTTGGCCATTTGTTACCCTTGCCTTGTTATTTCTGTTTGAGCCTTGTGACTACTTTCGAGCATGGTGGGGTGGTCTCTTTTGAGTCCACATGGTAGGGAGGCATTGCCACCGCCATTGGGGACCGGTGTACAGGTTATTGGAGCATCAATTGGAGATGTTCTCTCTTGTGCTTATTTTATCAGTTGGTATATCTTGTTCATGGCTATGCCTTTGTACTCATGTATATTATTTTACGTATATTGTACTTTTTTGAGAGAGAAGATGTAATCACATAAATTAATGAGAAAAAATGTGATGTTTTATTTTTGGCTTACGAGTTTCAGTGTTGGTAGTAGACTCGCTTGTACTATGTTGATCATTATGGTATTTCTTTCAGAAGATTTCATGCAAAAAATCAAAGCTTTGGCTATGTTTTTCCTTCATGTAATTGTCTGTAAAAGTTCTGGTGCAACGCAACTTTCTGTTTGTTGCTCTATGTTGCTGCTACTAAAGTTATGGCACATCGGAGCTTTATGTATGTGTTTTGTGATGTGACAACATAAATTTCTGGAGCACTGATGTAGAAAGTTCTAGAGCACTAGCACAGAAAGTTCTGGAGCAGAAATTTTTGGAGCATCAGTGCAAAAAGTTTTGGAGTAGAAATTTCCAGAGCAACGACGCAAAAATTTCTGGAGCACTGATGCAAAATTTCTGGAGCTATCCTATTTTCTCTTGTTCAGATTTTCTCTGGAGTCTAAATCAATCCTCTCCTCTTGGTTGTACATTCGGCCATGCTTGGCCATGTATGTTGTTGATATATCAAATCAGCAACTGCTTTTTGTGTACATGATATTCTTCTTGTTCAAAAAAAATTATCTTGTCCTCTTTTGGCTCTTACCCTTTGGGGTTGCGTAACGGGATGTTACAGAAGTTGCTTTTCAATCGACCTTGCAAGATCGAGTACTTGTAATGCCCCATCAAACTTTGTGGAGCCTCTTACATCTAGCTTCCTTCAGGATCAAACACCTGGGGGGAATCTCCTTTGCAAGTCTGAGGACCTATGAACTGCTTACATCCTACGAGATCTCTTTGTTCAACTTTGTAGCTCTGAGGACCTATAGAGCTTTTTGTTCACCTTATGTAGGTCTGTGGATCTATGGCGCATTTTTTTCAACTCTCCTTGGGTCCAAGGACTTGTGGAGCCATATTCTCTTCCTGGACTTTTGGGTGGGTTAGATTGTGGTCTACTTCCTCGACGGTTCAGGTATACATTTCTAAACTCTTTCGATCTACTTTAACTTGCATCTGGTAGCACATATGCTCATTGAAGTGGGGGAAAAATATAATGGAGTGAATTTTCACCCCTCATAAATTCCCCATTTGCTTCCCCTTGCCTTAGAAAAATTAAATCCAATGATACTTTTCCTCTTCATCCATTTCGCTTCCACCCACTTGGTGGCTATCTGTAGTATTGATGGGAGAATCTTTTTCAAGGACACTAGCACGACGTGCAGCTATCTGCATGGCACAATGCCATCGTGACAAGAATCTCACCTCTAGAATCTGCAAAGGCATTACACTTCTCCATTGGCGATGAAGAGTAATGCCCCTACACCCTTGACTGACCTCGAACAACTCTTTTAGGCTGCTATCTATCTCAAAACACTCTCTCATTCATTCAATGGGATTTTCTTCAAGCTTCTACACTCTCACTTTACGTTTCTACACAGTTCTTGAGCCTTTTCACAACACTCTCCACCATTGTTGAAGCTCTAAAGCGTTACTCCACTGGAAACTTTCGCTCTTATTGTAGTGGTAATGATAACACTTACAAGTTTGTGAGCTCACATCTCCCTTCACGTGCTTGAGGGCATACTATTTGGGAGGTGATATCCACTTTACATAGCATTGTCATTTGATTTTGTAGCATAGTTTTGTTACTATTGCTTGGTAGCACTTTCTTCCATTACCTTCTTTATCACATTTTCTATCTCATGGCTATTCTGGCTATCTTGGAGTGGGAACACCAAAATGAGGGTTTGATTGCAGCAAGCCCTGAAACAACCCCAAAAATTTTCCCCGTTCTGCTATGTGTAGGTTTTGCATTCGTGTGGAGCTTGCGAGAGGTTGTACCATTCATAAGTTGTATTTCTACCACCCTTTTATTCTTGTCAACCTCTCCTTTTGAGTTAAAGCATTCTTCTTATTGTTCTAGCTATTTAGATATTTCCATTTTTGCATTATCAAGCCTAAGATCACATTTATCAAATAGACTAGCTAAATCTCTGTCAATCTTAGTTGTATTCCATACTCTTTGTCCATACAGACGCCAATGCCTGACCAAGATTCCATTGCACCACGTCGCCGTCCATCTTCTACGCTAGAGTCCTCTGGCAGAGAGCTGTCGGGGTCTCGATTTTTACTTGGGAATTAGCTCATATGGTTCTCTAAACCTCTTGGGTTTGTAGAAGGATAGTGGCAGACCAATTGCCCTTCCTTTTCACTCTCCTAAAACACTAAACTTGCCTTAAAAAACCCTTACCGTGAGGTAGATTAGGGCAACTAATTGTTCTAGACCCTCTTGTGACCCGAGGTCTTGAGAGTTCGGTCTCCCTCCTCTACACCTATATAACCATATAATTTTCTTAATATTTTGATTATGTTAAGGTTTTTATCCATAACTTCTCTTGTTATTGCCTATGTTTTTTGTCAAATACCAACATGTGCTAGTTTTAGTATAGATTTTTACTCATTCATCGAATATTGAAACAAATTACATTTTTTATAAACTAGACTGCATTCTACATGTAATGAAAAATAATTGATTTTTGATTAGTTTTCAAAAAAAGTTAGGGGGGAGCATGCTCAAATTTCAGTTTTTCAAGATGTGTCCACTTCAAACATTTGTAAAATATTATATATTCATTAAAAAATTAGCCGAAAGAACCAGGATAAAATACATGGTGTTAACTAATTTCTCACCATTAAGATTCTTGAAATTCTAAAAAAAAGTTAATGAAAAAGGGGGGTCACAATAGACACTACACTTTTTTTTGAGAAAAATAGGACCACTTTTGGTGACCCCCCCTTTTGAAACCCTTAATCTTCATTATTAGAAAAAAAAATAGTAGTTGAGAAATTAGATTCAGAGCACTTCTATTCTTGTTCTTGTTGCATCTTCAAATTTTGAGTGTAGCTATCTTCATTTTCTCTTTAACACCATACTTTGCTTCAATTTAAAAAAAGAAAGTGGCATCTTAAGAGCCATTTTTGTGTCACAACTTGGTGCACTTACTCAACTATCACCTTGAAAACTTCTGATTCTTGTAGTTCCACAAAGATCTGTGTCCACCAACTCCAAAGGACTAGTAGTAGATTGTTCTTTGACTTTGAAACTCTTTCTAGCTTGCTTCCCAATCTGACATTCCTTGCAAACAACATTAATAAGTTTTGTAGTCTTTGGCAGATCTCTTACAACTTGATTTGAATTGATCCTTGCTAGACTATCAAAATTGATGTGACACACTCCTCTATGTCATAGGAAACTTTCATTAATCTAAGTCATAAAGCATTGACCATTTACACCCTTAAGTTGATAAACATTTCCTTCTGTCCTACTTCCTATTGCAACCATAGTTCCAAAGCCTTTTCTAATCTCACAACCATTGTCCTGAAACACGAGATTATATCCTTTTCTACACATTTTTCCTACACTCAAAAGGTTATGTTGTAGACCCTTAACATAAAGAACATCATTTATATTATACTTTCCATAAAAAATGATTGAACCTTTTCCACATATCTTAGTAGATGTATCATCACCAAACTTAACTAAACCACCTTCAAACTTCTCAAGCTTAACAAACTTACTCTTATCACCTGTCATGTGATTTGAGCATACACTATCAATGATCAAGTTTTTATTCTCTTTTCTAGCATGAAAAGCAGTCACAATTGCTCCTCCAATGTTATGACCTACTTCTGGAGCACTTTTCATCATACATCTCTCAGAGTTAGCAGAATTAGTTATAGCATTTAGAACCATGAACAAGCATTTATCATCTTCATCATTTGAATAATTAGATTCATCATCAAATATACTGGCATCTTCTCTAACATAGCAACTTTTATTAATTAATTTATCTTTATTCTCCTTAGGTCTATCTCTTGAAGCTTTGACAGGACATTTTGAAGCATATTGACCAATATTTCCATAGTTAAAGCATTTGAAAGGTAACTTACCTTTGTATTTTCTAGTGCCCTTTTTCAATTTCCTCTTAGTTTTCTTCCAACTCATCAAGTTCATCTGGATCAAATTCCTCATTCTTCTCTACTTTTCCAAATTTAAAGAAGTCTCTTTCTTTGAATCACTTGAACCAAACTCTCTTAATTCAAAAGTAGTTAAAGTACCAAGCAACTGATCTGTAGAATACTGATCTAAATTCTGAAATTTTTCAATAGCAGAAACTTTATGACTATATGATTTAGGAAAAGTTCTTAGTACCTTCTTTATCACCTCATCTTCTTCAAGTTTTTCACCAAGGCCTTTGATGGAATTGGAAACTTCATCCATTTTTTGCATGTATCTTGCAATATCTTCATCCTCTGACATACATAGGGTTTCAAACTTGATCTTTACCTGTTCTGTATCTTAGCTTGCTTGACTTCTTCATCTCCTTCATAGACACTTTTTTAGCTTCTTCCAAATATCATTAGCAGATTTGAGATTCATAACTTTCACAAGATTAGTATTAAAAAGACCACTTTAAAAAGCATACCTTATTTTCCCATTATTCTCATATGACTTGATCTCATTACCAGTACTCAGACCATTTGTAGGCATTGTATATCTGGTTTTAACAAACTTTCAAACTCCAAACCCTAGAGAAATAAAGAAACATTCCATCCTAGTCTTCTAGAATGCATAATCAGATCCATCAAATAGAGGAGCTGCCTTGTGTGCCATCCCAAATCTACCTCAAGTGGTTAAGCTTTCTTCCAAGGAACCTCTCTTTGATACCAATTATTGAATGCACAAGATAACTGAGAGGGGGTCAATCAATTATACTTTAAAACATCAAAACCCTCATTAACATTCAAATCTGCATTAGTCCTTAAAACCTTAACAACCATTAAACCCTTACCATGAATTAGTAGAATGTAAACTTGAGAAATAGTAATGCAAACACATTCAAACACACGAGAACACCAAATTTACATGGAAAACCCAAGAAGGGAAAAACCATGATGAGGATTAGCTCAAAATATAAAGTAATTGCAACACGAAATACAATAGGCTCACTACTGGAGGGATCACTGCCCAAAAGAAAAGAAGGGCTCACTGCCATATTACAAACAATAAGAAAGAAGAATGTTACAATGAGAAATCCATCTCAAAGCAGCAGAAAGATCCACCACAGCATCACCAGTACATTCACACTCTCTTTGTAGAATGTAGACACCTTCTGCTCACTGCTTCCAATAGTCTTAGGCATTAAATCTCACACTACATTTCACACTTTCGCACTTCACATCTCAACACATACCATCACATGTACTTCACACCTTGATTCTCCATCAACTTAACACTTATTTATACCATTTCCAACCTTGAAAACAATTGTAAAGGTCGGCTAAGCACCTCAACTATGTAAACTAAAATTAGGTTGGCATTAAGCATTCAAGTGGTGGAAAGGAATAAAAGTGGGCCACACCACACCTTAACTCAGACCTAAATCCACTCATACATGCCACACCATACTTCCACAAACACTGAAGCATATTTGCAATTAGTGTAAAAACCCAAGGTTGGTTGAACCTATGTAAACACCATTAAAAATTCAAGTACACACTTCCTTTGATTCAAAGATGACTTGCGGACCACACACAACACTTAAACACAATCTAGAATGTTCTATTAACACCTTGAAATCCAACAACTCCTTCACAACATCATACATAAGAACATATTCATTTTGTACAATCATCTAACCTTCCACACACTATAACCCCTAAATCCAACCTTGCGGAGCACCAAAACTCAAACAACTTAGATTGAAGATAGATACTAGCAATATAAGAACACTCTCAAATCCACAAGACCAAAACCCAAACTACAGAGAAATGCGGAGCAAAACCATTTCTCTTAAACAAAACTGCTTAAATAGTTCACACATTGGTAAACAAAACTTTTGTTGCACAACGATCCAGAACTTGAAACTCTAGATATAACACCACTTTATGCCTTTGATCAATGTATCCATACTGCACAAGAAGATCTTCAACCATGAAGAAATGCTGAGCAAAACACTAAACACCACTCTGTCACACTAAACACACTTCACCACATTGTCTCCTCTTTTATTCAAATTTTCTCAAAAGAACTTAGAAATCAAGTACCATAAAAATACTCTCATCATCTGGAACACCTTCTCAACAACTCAACCACACAAGAGGTTGAACATCATCAATACATGGTCATCAAAGCAACACTAGAGGCTGACATCAGTGATACTACTAATGACAACATAATGCAAGCAATCAAAGCATCTCCATAGACTTCCAACAATCTCCTCATAGACCTGTTGACATCAATGCAACTACAAATATCTGTTGACATCAATGACAACACAAACTTCCAATAGTTTTCTTCCTAGTGTCATAACTCAACTAAAATTACTATAGATTTTGTTAAATTATATTGTTCTCCTTATTGTATTAAGTAAGAATTTTTTATACTTTCCTTTCAAACTATTTCTTTTAGTGTCAAATATTTAAATTGAGCACTTTTGATATCATATTTAGGGACACACCCTAGAACACCAAAAATAGTTTAAGCATCACATTGAGAGGATTGTTAAGTAACAACATTCAATAATTGCAATGATCATCTACAAATACTACACCTAAGCATTGCATATTTTGTGTCTTCAAATTGCCATTAAGTTTTGAATTGAAGTTAAGGATGTTTTGCACTTCAGCCTTCTTATAGAAAAAACCTAGAATATCTTATTAGTGCTATGTTAGTTCCAAAAGCATAGGTCTTCATAAGTGTACATGTCATAGGAGTTCATGAAAAAAAGGGTAAACATCATAATTGTTTAGGCATAATCATGTCATATTAAGATTAAATTCATGCGGTTATGTCTTGACACAAAGTAAAGGTCAAGGACATGTCTATAATAGAATCAACCAAAAAAGTTCAGTTTTACATTCTTAAATGTAATTTTTGAACACCATATCGAACATCTCCCATTTTATAAAAGAATAAAATAATCCCAAATCTATCATTTATTGTATCAATCTCAACTCTAGTATATTTAAAATATGTTTTATGATGTACTACTCTACTAAACCCTAAACATTTTGTAACAGTATCACTTACCCAATAAAAATCTATTTTTAACACCTTATCAAAATGAATATTAGTGGGCCTCAAACAATTGAAATTGAGTTAGTTAGAAAGTCATGATTAGAGAGAATTAAATCTATCATAGTTTGGGTTTGGTTTTGGTCGGTATTAAAACGATCTGAATAGTCGGCACATATGCTTGGATTCGCTCAATTTAAGAAATTATACATTTAGCTAGGATTCAATCAGAGCTATTTGGCAATATATGGCAATTTAAAATATTTCTCTTTACATTCATTCCACAACTGTTCTAAAATCAATTCAACCAAAGGTCCCTTCATTTTATTTTGATCTTTATCGAGATATCATATAACTTTTTCATGTAATTTTTAAAATAATATTAAATCCGCTTGTCGGCATTTCAGAGGCAACGATGATATAGATTAAAGAAGTACAACACATGATAAAGCCTTTATTAACACAGTGTGATATTAAATTAAGGGGTAAACTGTAATTTTCTCTGCTGGCCGGAAGTAACTTATTAATCTGACCCATCTCTCGCAACTGATTACTTGCTGCACTGTAACAATTTCAACGTAATCCAGTCTCAAAATTCTTCAGTCTGCATTCAATGAAGTAAATTTTGATTAGAATTCCAAGCGTTTCAGACAGCTTAAAAGTAAATAGTGGGTGAGTTCTTCTTAATATAAAGATTGATGGAGATTTGACAAAAACACATTTTTTAGTCTGCATTCAGTGAAGCAAATTTTGCTTAGAATTCCTAAAATGTTATGAACATATTATGGGTGTCTGGGTAAATAATAATTGGAGAATTTTTGCGCTAATGGGGGTGAATGTTTAAGCACAAAACATTCAAAAATTGTCATGAATAGTGAGAAAGAAAATGCTAGAAGAAACCGGATTTGACAACTGGCAACTTGCTTCTGTCCTTTGCTTGAGCTTCAATCTTAATCATAGTTCTTGTCAATGAAAAACTAGCATTAACCTTATTTGTTCTTACAAGCATTATAGATAACAACATCGATTTTTCTAAATATGTAACCATCGTGAACAGATAAAAGATTCGATATGAAAAATGTTGTCATGGTACGTACCTTAATTCATTCTGGAGCCATGTCTAGCTGAAAACTCAGTCAAGTGGTGGAGGACTTTCACTTGTATTTGCAAACAAGATATATAGTTTCCCAATTCTTTGAACAGAACATCTGTCCCCATGCCATTCCCTCCTGGTGTGAGGTTCCTCAAAGTTTCTATACGAGACTGCACAGTCCCTTTTTGTTTGATTTTCCTGGTCATCTTTAGTCTTTTAACAAGTGATTTCATCCTCCATCTTTTATATTTAGCATCATAGACTGAGCTGATCGCCTTCCTTTGATAAAGACGTTTCTTAGTATTTTTCCAGCAAACCTTATCACAAACTGCTTCTCTGTGATTGCCTTTCACAGTGTCAGGTTCAC
The DNA here is from genome assembly GCA_007258455.2 of Sequoia sempervirens. Lineage (NCBI taxonomy): Eukaryota > Viridiplantae > Streptophyta > Pinopsida > Cupressales > Cupressaceae > Sequoia > Sequoia sempervirens. Next base: position 41,794 of record VDFB02259387.1, read on the forward strand.
TACAATACTCGCAGCATTTATTTGGAGCATTGGAAGAATAGATTGTATTCAGCTTACCTTCTGACTGTGGATATAACAAGAATCTAATGTTTCTTTCTATCTCTGAGCTCTGGAATTGTAAGATATGTACTGGTTTTCTAATTGCAAGATCTCTCTCTTTCTCTAATTTGGACCTAAGGGCATGACTCCAGGTGAACCCTTTGGCTGACAGTGCAAGTGCCATATCTACTTCATACCTTATGACATGCTCACGTCTTGACCTAGATTGCTTTGTATGTTCACCTTCAATTCTTTCTAAAGCAGGCAATAAGTGTGAAACATATTGCTGAACAAACCTATAGACCGGAAGAAAATGTCCCGATGTTTGTATACCCACTAAAGCAAGATTTCTCCCCTCCAAATCCATGGAATGCTCAAGGTTAGCTAACCCTAAAAATGATCTTGTTTACAGCTCTTGTTCTAGAGTGTGGGTGTCTAGTAAATCCTCAGCCTTTAGCCTACCTGATTCAAAGTTTACCAGAATGTAAGTTGAGGATACCCAGCATTAAAGTATGGTCACAGAGGGATGCTGCGAGAGATCATTCCATCACTTACTACAACAGACGCTGAATTTTTGCACCAGATTTCATTCGCCCACGTTCTAAACTTTGGAAATAAGCCTGCAAATCGAGCAACATGAACAATCAGATTAGGTCTTTTCAAAAACATGGAGATTATGCAATAAAATGAATTTCTTGTATGAAATTAAAGGAAAACTCATCAAGGTCTATGGGAGCACAAAATAAATATTTAACCCACTTTCATTTACTTCAAACACCTACACCCTTAATGTAATTACTCAAGAAAAGCCTAAGTATAGAGCTGTGTACAGCTAATTCTAACTCCGATTGCAATTCTAGATAATTCATAGCAATGCACAAAAATTTCTGGCATGCACTTGAGCATTTGAATGGCTTTGAATGTGCTATTAGTGCAGATAAATTATAGAAAAACATTAAAACTAAACTATAGACAGCGGAAGCATCAAATCTTCCAAGATGTACTATTTTATCCAGTTTTGTATATCATCTGAAACAACAAAGGCTCTATTTATCAAACATTTCTAAGTATCTGAAACAAGAGAAGTTATTTCCTCTTCCTTTTCTTTACCCATGATTCTGAATCCCTAAATGTTAAACCCAAGAGATAGAGCACAATTATTTCTATATGATAATATCCCAAAAGCCTAAAGACCAACCTCATTGCCTCTCAGCCAAATTCCAATAATATTTTCTCCAAGGACTTTGGTACATGAAAGCTCACCCGAGCTACAAATCATTAAGCTTGAGAAAACTGCAAGTCCATATATTATTTTATAGTGCGGTCCCAAGCTTGTTGGGATAACAATTATTGTATCCAGGCACTAGCATAATGAAATTTTACAATAAAGGCAACAGTACAAAGCTACAGCTAAAGGAGGACGACAGCAAAAAGAGAATGTAGTGGACTATTAGCTGCTAAGGAGGGTGATCTATATGAAGTTAAGAGGAGCACATGAACGCACATGGCGAGACTGCTGTTCTCCCATGTGCAAATGAAACATCATTTCAACACAACCCATTAAATGTAGCCACATGAATGTCAAACGGCATACGTAGCCACTAAAAAGGACTCCCTTGGCTGCTTCCACCGCTCACTATATTTTTCTCACGGACAACGCCCAGCTACTTATTCAAAACAGTCTTATCATACAGTTTTACGCTATATACCTTCACATAAAACAAATATAATGAGCATTTAGATACAAGAGAGACCCATACGACTCTTATAACTGGATACACATTTGCCCACCTTAGTGGGGTTACTCACCAAACTTTTGGCAGGAGTTTTTGTCTAATTGAAGGCATACAATTTTGCATGTATGTTTGGAAAACGATACACGTGGGCTTTCTTTGAACCAGAAGAAATTTCCAAAGAAGAACATCTTATCAATCTAATTTGCATTAGTCTTGTCCACAAAAGATACATGATAAATGATGTAATGCAGTCTATCTCTTGGGTTTTGGCACTTGTGAGCACTGAGCAGTCATTCTGACTAGACTGATCACCTCCAATTTTTCCTTGTCTTCTCTCCTCCAAAAAGTCTTCACCCAATTCCAAGCTAATGTCATCCACACCCTTTTCTTTACACCATTCAATCCTCAACAGTCTAATTAGCACCTTTTATAATTAAAAGTCTTGCTTTTATTCCGACTGTTTCTTCATAGAAAAGCACCGCTTATTTGTTCATTTGACTTTGAGGCACCATTTTGAAGGCTATATTGTATTTATTATACTATATGCCTTAACGGTGCATGCCTGATAAACATGGCCAAGAATTCAAATCTCACTTTTGTTAATCACATGTTGGTGAATGAAAATAAAGTGTTAATCAATGACTAGTCAATGTCATTTTGTGGTGCTACAATGTAGCGACCTTATAGAATTTGATTTAAAGAGAAAGTACTCTACACTCAGTAAACAGGTTTACAACTCAGAAGTAGGTGGCTTAAATAGCGTTCTCAATTATAAAAAGTATCACCTAGGATTAAAATATATTCTAAAGTTTAGCACTACGAAAAAACTACTGAGAGATATTTTCACCTCGAAATTTTTCTATTTAAATGAATGATACTAAGAATGATTAGGTTGTGTCTCGAGGATAGTATTTAATAGAGTTAGTTACATATGGATTCGTCCAAAGGTGGTCCTATAAGGGGCCCATCTCTTCAATTTTAATTTTTAATCCACAGGCAGCTGTAAGATGATGGAAACGCTACGGTATCCAAGGCTAGTTTTTTTATAGCGAAAGCCTGTGTTCTTGATTATGGCTTTCCGGCCGGACGAAGTTCCCCCACTTTAATTTTCCAAACACCCAATAACATTTATGAAGTGGCTGTTGCTTGATATCAATCTTTTGTATCAATTTATGG
>VDFB02259388.1:0-119770 GCA_007258455.2 Sequoia sempervirens
GAATAGATTAATATTTATGATCAATCAAATGTAAGATTGAAGGAAGGCAACTAAGAAATAAAGAGTCATGGGAGACACAACAGTTCGGGTGAACTTAGCAATAATATTTAGCATATTTTGAATATAAGAAATAGATATTGCTAATCTAATTATTGATAGAATGTTTTATTTAATCTTATCATAATAAAAATTATTCTAGGAAATGATGAACTTAAAGAACCCTTGATAAATGAAAATATATTTGATGATAGGCATGAAATAAATCTTGAATAAATGCAAATGTATTTGATTGCTAAAAGATTGTTTTCTCCATGTTTGTTACCCTATTAGGATGGGCGAAGCATGTGCCAAGTGGTTTGCCTAAAAACCCCACCCTCAGCCTATAGGCCCAAGGCAAGGGTTTGGCCATAGAAGGGTGGGGGTCCCACCTTAGATTCTGCTGCATAGAGGGGTGGTAGGCCTTAGGCCCTTGGCCCTTAGGGTTTCCCTTCTCCTAATAGGGCGAGTTTCTTCCCTAGTACTGCCATGAGTGGAGAATGTAGGTACTAAGCCACTAAGAAAGGAGGATTGTGATGAACAACCTCTCGTGCTTGGCATGAGGGCTTCAGGGCGGATCCACCTATGACACTCCTCATATGTCTTCATGATTGCTTTTATGATTATGTTTATATTTTGGATATCTAGATATTATTGTTAACAGTGATATGTGTTTGTGGAAATGTTATTAAATTGGTGAATGCAGATTTCAATCCAAGGTTATTTCATTAGAGAAACACATTCCTTTTGAAAAGAAGAACCCCCTAAACCTAATCTACAAGCGAATTCTAAGGCAAACCGGGTAAGGGACATTACACGTCCCTTGTAGAATTATGATAAATTTCACTTTTATATTTTGTGCTTAGGATATCGAGATATGTCAAATGAGTACTCCATCTTCTATTTATGAAGGCATGATATTTATATATGAATAATAATAATAGATATTGTGATAGAACAATGACCCGATTTCCGCTACAAATTCAGTTATGGAAATCTTGATTGATAATCAATTCTCAAATGGAATGTTGATAATGGCAATAATCGTTAGTTCGGCTCAGATACACCATCACCATACGATTATAGAGTTATGGCATCAAGGATGCTGTTTTTGATTTAATTTTCTAAATTCATACACTAAACTAGAATGAATAGATGCCTTAATATAGATCGCGGCTTCAGGATGTGGCCTTGCCTTTGTGCAATTAATTTCTTGGATGGGTGTCTGATTTTTATCTTCGATTTTTGCAGCCTATACAACCTGATCTAAGGCTCCCAAGGAGCGCTAGATACTTGCTCATGATGCTGTGTGAATATCCAACTCATCAATGATCTTGTGCTTGTAATGTTCCTCCCTTTTATATTTCCATATTTTCCAAGAGAGACACCTTTCCATAATGGATATGGCTTTTCCAAAGGAGGCATCTTATGATCACTGTTTCTTAATAATTACCTTTCACTCTTGGTCGATGTATTTAGTCACTGCTTATTACTTGGTCAAATTAAACTTTATTTATATTTGTTATGGTTGGCCAGTTATATCCTACTTGTTGTCTTTGATTAATCTTTGTCTTCAACACTTATCGCTGCTATAACTAATCACTCCAATTCAAGGCATGAACTATGTTTTATCGAAGAAGATGAGATCACTGTATTTATATGTCTCCTATATTTAATTCAATGAAATTGTCCGCCTCTTAGGTCCTCGATTTCATTATGGAGGTCGGCTAGAGTTAATAATCTGAGTTGCATCTATATCTTCACAATATTCTCACAACCCTGATAAAGTATAATGCGTCTCCATTAAGAAATGGTGCTATTGGAATCAATGAATACATAGTCAGAGATATTACTGGTCAATATCGTCCCTATACTCTTATCGCACCATTACACAAGCAATTGCTATTTTCCTCTTGATTGATATCTCATGATGATTACATCCATCGTGATGAACTTCTGTCAGCACTTGTTTTGGTTAAAGGATTCCCTATTATTTCTTTTATTAAATCATCTACTTTTATTGCCCTTTTATTAAATATATCGACCTTCCGATATAAGTGCAAGTATCACCCATTTTGGGGTTATTACAATGTCTAAACCAGGGTTGATGTCAAACATATTGCAAGTAACATACGTATCTTTGACCTTTTGGTTTGTCTAGCTAATAAGTAATTTGTAATATTATTATATATATGTTAGCTTGTATCGTCAAACCTAGCATTGAGAAACATACAATGTGTAAATGCTTGTGTTTTATATTAATTTTATATATTTTAATATCTATTATCATAATGATTATAATATTTAAGTTGTTAATATTTATATTTTAATATTATAATGTTATATATAGATATTATAATTATAATATTATCTTTGACAATTATAATTATAATGGTATTGAATGGTTAATAATATGTGTCTTGTTATTTTAGTGCTATGATTTCGGGGACATGACATATTCCATCAAGCGTAAACTCTTTATTTGAAACATCTGAAATACATGTTCTTATCCAAATTGATATAAGTTATTGGCATATTGTAAGAACCCGACCCTTAGGTAAAATTAATTTTTTTATAATTTACATCCTACAAGTATATAAACGTGTTAACATGACATTGCAAATAAAAATTTTCCTTTTTTTTATTGATAATTCATGAACATGTTGTCATATCAATTTACAATAAAGATTTCATCTCAATATAATAACTTCACAAGTACATGAAACAAGAACACATACCTTAACTAACATAGCTCCAATGAGCTTTAGAACAAATAGTAGTAAGAAGGTCCAGGAGTCCGTCCTTTCAAATCTTGGTTCATCGGCCGCTTGCTGTGGAGGAGAAACATCACTTGGGCGCTTTTCCGCCAACCACGGACTTATAATGTGGTCACCCACACACCTATCGTTAGATAGATGGCCCTCCCTTCGAAGAAGAGATTGGTAGGGTATCCTTTAACGATTACCAACTGAGCATAGTGTTGTGTTCCTACATAACTAGGTCCTGTGCATACGACATCTCTTGAACTAATATGTACTTCGGGATCACAATGAACTGACAATGTAGTCTCAACTATTTCACACCTAAGTGGATGTTGTACATTTCACTACTTTGGCCAAAGTATTCTCATTTAGTACTTTGAATGAAGGTTATCTATCATATACACTACTCAGGGCCAATTTGACTTAAGGCTTCCTTACTCTACGCGTTGGTTGGTCTATTCGGGGTAGTCCGTACCCTAGACATCCTACATCAGACTAACTACTAGAAATGAGAACAACATATAAAGTAATCACAATTTTCCCTCCTATTCTGGACATCTTCATCCTAGGAGTTTCATTAACTTGACTAAGTTAATCAAATAATTTAAGTTGTGATCATTACTTAGTTTAATGCCCTCATGTCCATCCTAGTAATTAGTAGGTTAGTCCCTTCGGGGTAGTGCGTACCCTAGACTTCTGTTGGCATTTAAATTAGCACCTCTGGAGTGCTGATTGTAAATGTTCAGCTATTTCAAATGTTTTGCAACACTTCTTCGTTATTTAAAGAGAAGTCCCTCTCTGCTGGGAGCAATGCGTAAGGAAGGGAAATGTTAACTAAAGTTCCTATCTTTTTATGCTTCAGCGGCAGGACACAAGGATGCACAAACACAATGCGCTGTAGCTAAGCTTTTTCTCTGGTTTCTGCAGATCTCAACTACGACTAACTAGCTTTTATCTATCCAATACCTTCAAGATAAACAGAGCATGAGGGTAAAGGAGCGGGAATGGGATGGTTGGATCACCTGAATTCGCCGTCTCCTGAGAATATGACCGAGGCTCTGAACTCTCGGGTATACACCGGGATAAGGTTGGCACAAGCAAACACTCTATACGGTAAACTAGATCTAAGACCTGCCAAGGAGGAGGGACTCCTATCCGAGGTATGGGCTAGGAAATAGTTCACGAGAAACAACAAAATTTACGATGCCTTGGCCGACTAGCTTGCTAAGGAGGAGGGACTCCTATCCGAAGTATAGCTTGAAAGTCAATACATTGAACAACATCAAACGATAACCGTCAATAACAAATATCCAAGGAGGAGGGGCTCCCATCCGAGGAGGGAAATGAAACAACAAGCTATTTAGATACAAGACGTAGACATAACTCAAATAAGATGATCAAAATGCAAGCACCTTCTGATATTCTTCTTCAATGCTTTATCAACGAATTACAAAAGTTGGGAAGGCAAAGGCACGAAATCATGCACAGTTACAATCAACCAACGAACTCTCATCCAAGAGTGAACAAGTATCCGCTTTCAAAGCTGTTGGCAACAATGGCGCAGCAATTTTGCATAGCAAGTAAAAGTTAAACAAATAATGAGCCCAAGGCTCTTATTTATAGAACTCAAAGGAGTGGGCAACCCCAAAATCTCCTTGAGTTAACAATGAGTTCTTGCCAATCAATTAGCAAGATTTATTCCTAAAAAGGGGGAACAAGCAGTTAACTGGAAAACTACTTCAGTTAACTGAAAATCAACAAAGAGTCAACTGGAAACTACTTCAGTTGACTGAAAGTAAACTAAAGGTAAACTTTAATGAAAGTATTCCTCCAAAATAGACATCCACATTTAGTGGAGATCTAAGATCCATAAATCATGGAAGTCAAATAGACATCCTTAATCAGTGGGATCTGACAATGCATGATTTAAGGAAAGTGGAGTTAAACTTGGAAAGAAGCATCAAGTTAACTCCAACTACATTTAATATCATCTTGAATTGACTTGGAAAGAAGCATCAAGTTAAACTCAAGTCTCATGAATGCCGCTTGGAGGGTGTATGGCGTCCTTATTTGGTGCATTTATAGTTCGCCACTAATCAGCAGTGTCTCTATCCATTGATTGACTTCATCAGCTTCTGGGGAATTAATGCTTTGTAGAATGATGACGTGGCGTCGTAGCATGACCTCACCCATTGTGAGCTGATTTCCGAAGTCCATACACTGAGATGCTGCCTCTTCAAACTTGGTTGATAAAGCTGCTACCTTAGCCAGCTTGCAACCATCTGGATCATCAAGAAAGGTACTACGGATGACATCCCTGAACTGGTTCTGTACAGTAACCATCTCGACGTATTCTCCTCCCTCACGCTGATATTCCATGCAAGGGAAAGATATCACCAACATTCTTGCGAAGTTGATAATAGTGGCAACTACCCGTCTGTAATCAATCAACTCTACTGAATGAGCGTCATAGGCTTTCACCTTGTACGCCAATTGTTCCTTCCAAGCAAAAAGATGTTGCTTGTTTTCCTCAGAGTATACTGATTGATATGCCAATTGCAAATCTGCAATTGTGCTTTCGTCTTCAAGCCTCCTTTCTGCAATCCTTTGTTCTGACTGCTGGATCTCTGCACGAAGTCCATGTGCTCTATCCCGTAACTGGTATAGGTTTGCCAGTATACATCTACCTTTGAGAACAAACTCTTCCACTTGATCTCTCAAGTGTTTGCCGAATGTTATCAATTGCCGATGATTTTGTTCGGCGGGGAGGTCTAGTAGTCCTGCTGGTAGGGCTAAGACGTTGGGTGTGCCATGTATCAAGCTGGTTATGTAAGACCTCAGTTTCTGATTTTCAGCCTTTAAGGCTGCCTTTTCTTTACCATCCTTTGCCATCCTTTCTTGTGCGCTCACCGAAGCTATTCCAAGGAGGTCTGCCTCCACCTGTCGTGTAGTCTTCCCGAGGTTAAGTTGAGACAGCATAGTCTTCACTGACCTCGCAGGCGCTTTTCTCACTGCGGAGCGTCAGTTTCTATGATGATCTCTACACTCGTGATTCCTTTCTATGTGAACTGCTTTTAACTTCACGACGGTCTTTGTGGACGGGTCGACCCAAGAAAGTCAAGTTCATAATGAGGGTTTTTCCTCTTTCTTCCTAGGAAGCCTTCGCCAAAATAGAATCTCGCTAACTTCGCTAGGAGGGACGTGAGGCCCTTGAATGCTAGATGTGTGAGACTGTGCTGGAGCAATGTCTCTCGGTGGCGAATCCAAGTCGATGAGGACTTGTGTCCGCTGTGATACTGGTGATATTGGTGGCTCTGCTTCCATAATAGGCACCGTTTCTGCTACTGCTTCTACTGTTGCTGCTTCTACCATTGGCTCAGCCACTGGTTCTTCAACAACTACTGCTGCTGGTTCCTCCGTGATAATTTCTGCTGAATCAGGGGTAGCAGTCTCTACTCTTTGTTCTGGGGCAGCAATACCTGTGATTATTTCAGGACTATGTGTGGCTTTCTCCACAAGTGTCCTCTGTGTTCTAGGCTTCGACATCCTCATCCCTCGGGGAGGATTGCACCATTGCTTCTGCGTGGGCTTCCTTCTTGAAGTGGAAGGTGGTGTAGACTGAACCTGTGGCGGCTCTGTTCTGTGAGGTATCACCTTCCTTGATTTCTACTGTCGAGATAGAGTTGGCTATTTCTAACCACTCTACTCGTTCTTTCTTCTATAGAAGTGTCTTCTTTGGCATACCAATCCACTCTCGGGAGCGGTTGGGAGTCAACTGAATCTGCAAAGAATGAGGGGAGAATGACTTCCCCTTCATCGTCGGAGAGGCCCTCAATGTCTGCTGACATAAAATCAGCAATCTGTGAGAGTCTGAATCTGCTGTAGTTCCTTCTTCGCACTTCATACTCGTCTTTACAATTTACCCAATAATCTTCCATAGAAGACTTATGTGACGAGTGTTGCTCAAGGTGTGCTGCATAGAGTCCTCTGGGATCATAGGATCTTCTATCAATGAGATACTTGAGGTTAAACCTCGCTGTTTCTTGACTCATCATCTTAGCATCTGCCGCGAATCCACATCTATACAGTCCCATTTCAACGGGAAAGTTAACAGCTGTCTTCCTCTTCAAGCGCAAGTGGATATGAACCTCGGACAACTGTCTCAGGAATTCCATGAAGACTACCCTATCTGAAGGGTATCTTGGTAGCATGGCAGGGTGGCCAATGTAGCCATACACGCGTATGTAGGAGAACGTAGGAAATTGGATGAACCAATCTGCCCAATCCGCCATTGCCTCTCTGGCTGTCTGTGAAATACGCACGTGCATCTCATGGTTAAGCTCACGTATTGTGTGCATAGTGAAGTGATCACTTATTTTCTTGAAGTGCCTTTCCGCTTGAGTAAACTCAAGACGTGTGAAATGTTCGTGAACCTTCTGCACACCTAAGGTTCCTACATTGTTCAATAACCTGAATTCACCTTGGAAGGCGATCAAGTATACCAGGTAAGAGCACATGTGGAACCTATGAGCTTCCAGATACCCAGTGATTTGTCGGTGGAGTGTGTCACTGATCAAAGTGGCCCAGTCATAGTATTCCCTCCTGCCAATGATTTTAGCGACGACATAGTACATCCATGGCTGGAATTGACGACCATCTTCTTCTCCAGTGATTCTATTGAGTAGAGTGATTAACACTGCGTACTCATCTTTGCATTCTCCTCGTCCCAACGGCTTAGGCAAGTTTGCCTTTGTCACTTTTAGCCATTTTTCGGCCATTATCCTTTGACATTTGTCCTTAGCTGTCTCAAATGCTTTCTCACATTCCGTCACTGATATGACTTTGCTGTTAGGACATGATGGAATATCGAAACACCTTTCGATATCCTGAGGCTTTAGACTGCAAACAATTCTTCCATCTGCTGCTCTGATTTCTCTGGTGGTAGGGTTATAATGCTTGATACAAGCAATTACAAGCTCTACGCTTTGTAGTGTGATGGGAATTGATGCGGCCTGCAGCAACCCGGATTCTTCAATATTCTGTAACGTAATTTGATTCATGCCTTCTAGCTGCTCCAAATCAACCACTGGATTTACTTGGTGTAGATTTGTGTCAACTGTTTTCAGGTAATCATGGAGTAAGACCGTCTTGGTCTCGTATTGCACCTGGGAGTACTGCATCCTGAAAAACTTAAAGATTGACTGTAATCTTGACCTAGTTCAGATGATTTTCAGAAACCCTTAAAAATAGCGTCCTGCCGAGAAGTATTTTTCCGGAAAAAATCTGGCACATGGGTTTTGTTCGTGCTTCAATGCTGAACAAAGCCAGTTCCTCCGAATTTGGATTCTGAAACTTTTTCGGAAAAAACCCCCAAAAATAGGGGCAGCAAGTTTGCTGATTTTGGAAAATTTGTCGAGATGGGTTTCTCTGGAAAATGATGCTGAATCTACCCAGTTGATCTGATCTGATGTAGCCTGTTGCTTTTTCTGTCAAATGCAAGAAAACCTAAGACGAGAAGAGAGGAAATAGACAGGAGATGGATTGGAAGTTTTATTTGATTCCCTGAAAAAATCTATCTCTGAGTCCAATCCTCAAAATAGCAATCCTTTTCTGCTTCAGATCTGCAAGGAAAAATGAAGAACGGATGAAAACCTTCTTCAGATCTGTCAATGGCGTCCTTGAGAGCTTGTGGCAGATTTTGATCTTTTATCCTGCAATGAAATAATGAAATGGGATGCCTTCACCTTGAATATATATGTTTAAGCTTTAGATCCACAAAATTGGGGACCTAACACAAGCTCAAAAGGTGATTTGGGCTTGAACTAAAGTTGAAAAGGTGATTTCCACTGATCGTGGAGCCTTTTAGCCAATTTTAACTCAAAAACTTTTGACTTTAGTCAACAATTTGACCCTTGACTTCTTTAGGCGTCCCTTTTGGTTTCTTGCAAGTTTTTTAAATATTTTCTCTCCTAAAAGTCCTCTGTTTGATCCTGAATCTAGCATTGTTTGTTGATCTTGAGATGTCGCGGACACATTCACTGTGGAGCTGGATCCGAACTGAAGAGAAGTGCCTGGGAGACTGTTTGATAAAAAGCTGAGTTTAAGGCTTCAAAAGAATGGGCGCCTTTCCCTAGGAAAGGCGCTTTTGCCAATGCCTTAGTGATTTTTCAATCCTCGTTCTTCAGCTTTTTGAAATGACCTCTCGTGCCTTGATCTGGATTTCTCGTTGATCGGAGAGTCAGATGATTTTGCTTGATGTTTCATCAGGTACCCAGCTCTGTTCTGCCAAGAATGACTGACTTCAGGAAACTTGGATTTCAAATTAGGGTTCCCTTATTCAAGGGCGCCCCTCCTTGAAAAGGGCGCTTTTGCCCTTTGGCCTGATTATTTTCATCTGGAAAGTTGCCTACTTTGATCTTGATTATCCGTTGACTGCTCTGACAGATGTTGATGCTTGCAGTTGCGTTTCCGAGATCTACTTGGGCTGAGAGAGTTATCCTAGGAAGCCTTTTGTCATTGGTCAGCATCTGGAAGTCCAAAAGAAAGGGCGCCTTTCTTTTGAAAAGGCTCTTTTTCTTAGAACTTCGCCATTTAACTGTGGTTTCCTGATATCTCCTCAACTGCCTCTTTTTGCTTCGTTAGCCGCTGCTTGTGATCTGTCCCTCAGATGATTAATCTGTTTGTTTCACTGTTGAGCCAGCAATCAAACGTTGAGAATGACTGCTTCGGATGATCTTACTGACTGTATTTGACCCTCAAAGATCATGGGCGCCCCTGCTTGAAAAAGGCTCTTTTCAGCATTTTGAGTTCTCTCCTTCGTAACATTTCCAGAGTTAGTCAAATTTTGACCTTTTTCACTTTCAGGAATCTCCTTCATCAAACAGCATCATTTTTGACCTTTTCCGCCATGGTTGCGTCGTTGAAGCTTTTGGAGTTTAACTTTCAGCACCTGGTACTAGCCAATCTGCCATTAATGGCTGCAGAGGTTCTAACTTTGTTCCTGAAAAATAGAAATAGACCCACCAGAGTAAAACATGTCTTTTGATGATTCTGACTTGACCAATGTGATCGTGAAGTCTTTTAATCCTATCAAAATCATTTTCGATCATTTATGGGAAAGTCCTATTTTCGGGGGTTTCCCTGAAAATAGGGGCGAAAAACCCTAATTTTCAAATTTTCAGAATTTTGCACGTGTGTTCTTAGACAGAAACCCACCAAGATTCTATGATTGGTTTGACCTAAAACTGACTTAACATGGCATTTTAACAAGATTTAGCTCAATTTATACAGAATGCCAAAAAATTAATTTTGGGTACAACAACTTCCTACATCATGCTAACTACTAGAAAGGAGGATAGCTTAACAAGTACTCACAATTATCTCTCCTATACTAGACATCTTCATCCTAGGAGCTTCATTAACTTGACTAAGTTAATCTACAAACTTGTTGTGATTGATAACTTATTAAACACCCTCAATTCTTCCCTAGTATTTAATAGCTACTTGAAAATATACACTCCTTATATGGAGTTCATAGCAATTCACTCCTTAATGCATCTATGATCCTAGTGTAATCCGTACACTAATGCAAGCAGGTGCTAATAGTAATAAACATGCAATACTCTTCCTATATCACAAATTACTCCTTGTATAAAGAATTAAAAACAATTCTTAAACTTTGCACCATTTGTAGTTATTCTTTCAGAAATTCGTTCTAAAGTATAATGAATAGAACTACTACCACTTCCTATCCTTGTACCTTCAGATGATATGAAATCAGACTTTTATTTAGAAACTCTTCTAAAGTACAAAAGAAGAATAGCACACATTTAATTTCAGAATTATATTTAGAATTTGGTTCAAGAATATGAAGAAGATTAGCATGCCTGGTAGATGCTTTCCACAGATGCTGATCTAGAGTGAGTATGCTGCACTTTTAGCCTCCAGCCAAAAGACCTTCAGTCACCTTTATTTTTGATAATGAACTCTTAAACACAGCTTAAGATAATCTCAGCCCTTCACTTTTAAAGTTTAGAAATGGTGAATGATAGAAGTGATTCTCTGTCAATGTGAATAATGCTCTTAGAATTTGATGAGCACTTTCACAGCAAAATAAACTCTCACAGCTAAAGATGGATATTCAGAAAATGTTTTACAATCTTAAGAAAATGAGCAACTCGAATTACAAAATCGTGTGAAGTAGAATGAGCTGAGTGGCTCTTATATAGGCTTCCAGCTTCAACCAATTCCCTCTTCTAAAGGCGTCCAAGCTGCTAGCAGGGTTTTGAATGGTTCAAACATGAAATGTGGCAACCCTAGAGGAGATTCGACCAAATTTTTGTGACAACAGATGATGAATGGTTTAATTTGCACATGATAAAATCCCGAAATGTGACACCTATAAGAAATGGCGTGATTCAACAGGTATAGATAATTGATGATATTTACAGAGAAAAAGTCCCTCATCCAATGGCGTCCACACTTCCTACTTCCTAGGCTGCAGTCGACACCTTTCAAGCCGTGCTTCATTGCCGGTCTTGGTTGTGCGCTTCTACAGGTGCGCTTCATTTCCATGGGAATTCTTTCATATCCTTTTGTTTTCATTTTCAAAAGTTTCCTATAGTTTGAAGTGAAATATTTCAACATGGCGTGATTTGCCAATATAATTGATTCATTTTGAAGTCACATTATTTTATTTCATGGAGTTATTCAACTTTCAAAGTTTGAAAGAAATATTTATTTTTGAGAAAATAAAGTCTCATATTTCCAATCTTCGATTTATTTTGTACACTTTATGATATTTAAATAAAGTGCCATTTAAACTTTATTTGATTTCCATTCCATTATCACAAAATAACATACATTTATATATTTATTTTATTATATTAATATATATATATAGTATAGCTTTAATTTACATAATATATATCTATGTATTTTATTTAAATTTAATAATTTAAATAATCTCATATACATATATATATATATTTTGTAAAAACTATATTATATATATATTTGATATAATATTAAATATATAATTATATTTACCTTTACATATATACATGTATATACACATACATATTTAATTACAAAGTACGTATACTGCGAGCCAGTCAGCATACTTTCATTATACGTACCTATGTATATGTATATATATATATGTGTATATGTAGATTCCAAGTTAACGTCAACATAATATTTATTCATATTCACGTATATATAACAGGTTGGTTGTGGGTATGTATACATGTATATTTGCTTGTATACTTTCCTCTATGTATACGTATTCATAAGTGTATTTATATCGATGCACACGTTTATTATATCCATTTGCTCTCACACGTTTGTATCGACATGAATATACTTATGGATATGTGTATATAACGTATATATATATACATACCCACCTCCTAACCAGTACATTATTCCACATACAGTTACACTGGCAAGCATTACTTATTCATGCATTTAGAAGAAGACAAGACTCCTAATGTCAATAAACAAGCCTATGGATGACTTACCCTTAACTCAACAAACTGACTTAGCTTACTGTAATGTCCCCATTTTGGCCATACGCTCTTCTCTGACTGATAGTCTATTTCCGAAAATCCGTAGGTTGATCAGAAGTGAAATTAGGGTTTCCTTTGTTTGGAGGTTCTGTGGCATTTCTTGGTGTTTACTATTTTTAGTAAATACTATGTTTGGCAGTACTTCTGTTGTTCTTTCTTGTTGGAGTAGTTGGTATTTTTGGTATAGCTTCCAAAATGCAGTTTTGATGGCAATTATTTAATACAAAGCAATTAATGTTATGTTTCTTTGTTGACCCCCTTGGCTTAGGATGATAACTTCAAGTTGTGTTTAAAAGGTGGACTTGAAGGGCGACGCCTTCATAAAGGAAAAATTAAATATTTAATGAAGTTTTAATTGCCATGAAGTGGACGCCAGCTTGAGGAGGAATTAATAACTTTTGGAAATTTGAAAAGTTTCAAATGTGACTTTTGGCGTACCATGAGGGGAAATTGAAGAGTCATCTCATTCTCTTTAAATATGAAGCTTTGCTCCAGCATTTGGTATCCATTGTTAATTGCTAAAGTTATGCTGTCAAAATGACATTGTGATTATTTCTTCGAGGGATGCTTACCTCCTAGATTCCAATCAATTTCGTGTTTGAAAGACAACACTTAATTGGTTTTATTGCTGCTTCTCATCCAGACTAGCAGATTGAGCCTATTGTTGAAGAATTTTGGAGTTTATTATCATTTTTGAGTTGCTTGTTCATCTACAGCTGAAAGTGAATTTTGTATACAGCTTTGTGAGTAAATTTTATTTCATTCTGGGCATTTGTGCTACGTGATTGTTGACATTAGGCGACCCTTATCATAGAAGATGAGATTTAAATTCAAAGAATCTGATTTTTAAGAGCAAAATCGCCCTTCCAGCCAAGCCGTACCTTCTTAGAGCACATTGGGATTCGTGCAAAATAAATGAGGAGGATTTGATGCTGTTTTCTGACTTGTTCTTGGGCGCCATACTCCTAGAGAGCCTTTGCAAAAGGTTTCAGTCAATTTGAAAGTATATTGATGAAGTTATGAGCATTTCATGGTGTTTTCTGTTTGCTGATCAGAATTTCCAGAACTCAGATTTTTATATCAGATTGCATTAATTTTCTGTTTTTGGCCTTTACTTCATCATTTGAGGGATAAACATTGTAAAGCATTCATTCTTTACATCTTAGCATTATTCTCTATCATTGTAATACTTGTAATTTGCAAATTCCTTGATTGTAAGGTTGAGATTTAGTAGTACTAATCCAACCATTGTTATTGTTGCAATTACTTGTTAAAATTTCACATTAAGTACCCTTGGATGGTTTACCGCCAGTGTGGAGAATGAATGTTAATCTCTCTTGTACCCATTGTCAAGTGGTGAATCCCCACTCATGAGTGGATGCCCGCCGCAGCGGATGAATTAGTTAGTTTGAAAATTCTATTGATGGTTATCTACCTAAGTTTCTTTCATTTTGTAATAAGTACTCCGCCATATGTTAGCACCTCGCCTTCAAAGGGATCTTGAGTGCACATTCTTGGCGTGGAGTTTATCTTACATTTCCAGTTGTAATCAATTTCAGTTGATGAGTTATTTGATCCTAGGGATCCTCTAACCATATGCCCGCCCCTCTTCCTTCAGTGGTTTTAGGGCGCATTTTTGGTTAGAGTTGCTTTGATAGAGATTTGGTTTTGGATCTAACGCTAATCAAATTGGCCAAGTGTTGGTTATTGTGGAAAAATTGTGGCAAAAAATTGGTTAGCATATTTCAGTGGTATCAGAGCAAAAGATCCTGCCATCCTGTTGATCAGTGCTTCATGTTAGGCAGATGAGTGACAGAGATCTCCGGTACTACATCGAAAGTCAGAACAGATTCTAGTTCAGCTCCTTGTGGCATCCAGAAGTTGGCAGTTAGGCATGGCTAATGAAGAAGAGATGAAGTTGGCAAAGACTCTCTTTATGGCTGGAAAGAGACTTGGTAAAGAATTTCAGTCAAGAGAAAATGAAGAGAACATTCTTCATTTGTTAGAACAATGTTTGAGACAAGTGAAGCCATCACCTTCAGAGAAAATGGAGTTGGCACTAGCTCCTGCAGTGAATTCTTTGAATCAACCCTATTGGTTGGGGCATCTTGATGAAAAAACTAAGCTGCTGATTTCTTCTTGTTTCATGGAGATAATAAGAATTGTAAATCCCCATTTTCCCTATGATGTTGAAACCATGAAGATCATATTAAATATGATAGTGGAGAGTTTTCAAGATTTGGATGAAACTGGAAGTAGTTTGTTTCCAAGAAGAGTTGCTATATTGAAGATATTTTCTGAACTCAAAACAAGTATGTTACTGGTTGAATTAGGTATGCAAGATCGAATATATTATTTGATCCATTACCTCTTCATTTCAACTTGGAGTGAACAGGAGGAGGTTGTAGTGGCAGCAATGAGAAGCATTTTAGTTTTGACTATCAATGAGATGGATGACATTCCAAAATCCGTCCTAACTTTTCTGTTAAACATTCATGAACAAGAAGGAAATAATTCCTCTACTGCTGGTTTGTTGATCAGAGATTTGTTCATTCAGTGTGAGAGAAAATTGAAGCCACACTTGAAGAAGACAGAGCAGAAAAATGAGGTAGTTATTAGTGCAAAGGATGGGAATAAAATGTTGTTTCTCAATGATTCTAAGGCGGTTTCTCAAGAAGTACCTATTGATATGCAGTTGTTCGCACATGCTGAGGGTGAGTGCAAGGAGGCAACATTAGTTTTGAATACACATGAAGAGTCTACGACAAGTAATCAAGAAGAGCTCCTTGGTATGCTTGTAACCACTTATGAAGAGATCAGTAATATACCTTTACATGAAGGGCTCATTGAAGACAAGAAGGATGAAGTCTTCAAATCAGCTAGTAATGATGATCCTTTACTTCATTCCAGTGAAGATGTCATGAATAGTTATGGATTAGAATCGTTTGATCATCAAACTAAGCTCTTGGAGAAAGATTCTCATGAAGATATCAGTTTTGTTGAGTTGGGAGGTGTCTCATTCAAAGAGTCACCATTCCAAGTGGAGTACGAAGGACAATTTCTTTTTGAACAAAATAATCAGCCCTTCAGCATTTGGGATCCGGGTGTGAAGGCACCTAATTGTTATAAGGAACTTGTATGGGATAGATTTCCCTTTGATCCCAATAAAAAACAAAATTCAGATTTCACTACAAGCTATGAGATGGCCTTTGGAGGAGTAGTTGTTTTTGACAAAGTAGCTTGCATGAAAAGGCCCCATAATGACCATTTTAGTTTGGTTGCAGCCACTAAAGAAAAGTTTTTTGCTGCTAAAACTTCCAAGTTTGCGATTAATAATGACTCATTGATCAAATTGGGGGCTTCTTTAACATATAATCAAGGAGGCAATGAAGGGGAAATAGAGCTAGAAGACCACGGGGCCTTTGCTGATGAAGAGGCTAAAAAAATTCTCAAATTCAAATTAGATTTTCCTCTTTATGTAGTTGATTGTAAACAGAGGTTCGAAGAATTGGTAAGATTTGATTCTCTTCATGACCTTGAGCATTTTCAGTTGGTGGGTGGTGAAAGACAGGAGTCTTGGAGTAGCTATGGGGGCAACAAAGACAAGGAACAGAGTTCTGATTTTGAAATGCAGCCTATCAGCAGTTCACCATCCTTGCACTTTTGTGAATGGAAAGGACAATTCATGTTTTCCATTGGGGATGAGGTGCATGCCTTATTCAAATTTGACCGCTCACATAGTTTGAGTGATGAGAGACAGGAAGGAGTTTGGGATGGAGTCACTCTCTTTAATTTGCAATTTATTAAAGACTCCTTAGTGATTCTGAAATTAGGGTATCTATGCTGGATTAAAGATTGGGATTATGTCTACGAATTCACAAAGAAGATCATTGGTTTATCTCAAGGATGTGAAAGAAAGGTTGATAAGCTTACTCTTGAGCTTGAATCAACAAAGTGTATGTTAGCGAATGTTCAGTTGGGTGTAATGGAGGTAGGAGACTAGCTAGCTGATTTGAAACTTCTTAGAGAATGTAGGGACGAGATATATTATGTGATTGATAATCCTCCAAGCTTGCTTGTAAGTGAATGCATAAGAGGTTTAGAGAATTTAGTCTCCATATGGGAAGTGTTGATTCATAACGACTTTCCCATCTTTGACACCAAGGTGTTGTTAAAACATGTTTTGGTAAGACATTGTTTACATGCCTGACAGTTTATCCTTTCGATTGAGTAATGCTTGCACTAACCTGTCTTGGGAGAAGGATTTGAAGACAATGTTTGTTTCAGGCTCCCTTGTTTTTGAAGCTTTCTTGGATAGACTGCAGTGGTTTACCAAAGAAGTCAATAATTTTCTGGGTGTGCAATTGGAGTTGATTGGCACTCAGGAATTTGTTGTGAAAAATCTTATGGGGTATGGTAGGAAGGTTCATTGGAGGGATAAGGATCAAACTTTCAAATTTAATGGTGTTTTTTCCTTTTTTACCAACCACTTAATGATTCCATTTGTTTATCAACAAATGGATTGGAGAGAAATTTTGAGCAAAGAATGGTTCTTTGCTGTAATGGAGCTCTTAGAGTGGGTGTTTCCACCCTTGTGTTCGAGCAATTTGGTCAAGATGAATGTGGATTTTCAATATTGCAGCAGCTGTTCCTACTCTTGTTTGCAGATTTCTTTAAACTCTAATGTTGAGTCTTTCATTCTTGATTTGGTGGTAGCTGCTGGTCACTCCATTGCAGCAGCAAAGAGTGAAGATACCAGACTTATTACTCATGAAGTTTGGGAGAAAGTTGGACCTAAACAGATTATTTACTTTCTTAACAATCTATTTCTTGAGTTGAGTGATGTTTTGGCTCATCCTAGTCCTTTGAGGGAATGAGAATTGTGGACAACATCTGTTTTGCGCTCCATTAATGTTGATGTTTTCATGGGTGGGCTACATGGGTTTATCAAAGAAGACTCTAAATTCTTGAGTTTGCATTTTGCCTTGATTAGTACTTGGAGAAGTGTTGTGTACTCTTTTAGATGCATTGGAGAACATTTTCAGTTGGGTATCCGTGTTTGGAATCCTCAACATGGCTTGATGGAGATTGTTACAAGTAGAAGGAGGAATCTTTGGAGAGATAAGAATTTAATTTTCAGATCCTCTGATGTTGTCCCATCTTCGCCAATCATTCGAAGGTTCTTTTTGCTCATCAACTGGTGAATTGGAGAGATATTTCGAACAAAGGATGGTTTAATGTTGGTTTGGAGTTTCTTGAGAAGATGTTTCCAGCCTTGGGCATGAGCAATTGTTCTATTATGGACGCTGATTTTCAGTATTGCAGCAGCTGTTCAGTTCATTGCACGATGATTTTCCTAAAATCAGATTTTGAGAGGTTCATTTTAGTTTTCATAAGTAGCTGGTACATTCATTCTTCCTCTTCTCAATCTTTTTTCAGTAATAGTTTATGGCCTCAAAAGTGTGAAATGATGCTCCATAGTGATTTGGACCAGATTTGGATGGTGTTTAAGTTCCTTTCCACTGATTTACTCTATACAATTTCTTGCACTAGTGTTTGGGGCAGCGAACCCTTGTTTGTTTGGGTTCAACTTTTTGAGACTTTTAAGGAGAGATTAGTGGGAGTTTTAAGAAATTTTCTTGAATATGTTAGAATTACTCAGAAGAGGCATTATACATCCTTGAGGAGCTTTGATGATGAGGCTGTTATGAACATGCAAAAGGCTGTTTATTCTTTTGCAAATAGCTATGATGGAGTCACATTTGTTGTTGTGATTTGGTCTGATGCTTTGAGGAGTGATGTTGATGAGAATATCTTTGAGTTGTTTAGAGTAATCTTATTTGTTCTCAGGATGGTGATTGACATTGACATCGCAAATGTTAATTCCTCAGTGTTTACTGGGCATGAGATGCTGCTAGATTTTGATTCCATTCCTTCCATGTTTTTTAGTTTGAATTTCTGGCATGTTATCTCTTTGAGGTTGCAGGGTTGTTTTATGCAGTTATGGTGCAGTGATTTCATTCGTGTGATCAGAGTAGAGCAGCATCAGCATGGTGGGACCTTTTCGAGATGGACATGGGACCCTGAGATCCTATATGTTGGTGGGATCAGTTTGGAGTGTTGTGGCATTGCTTGAGGACAAGCAATTTTGGGAAGGGCGGACTGTAATGTCCCTATTTTGGCCATACGCTCTTCTTTGACTAATAGCCTATTTCCGAAAATCCGTAGGTTGATCAGAAGTGAAATTAGGGTTTCCTTTGCTTGGAGGCTGTTAGTAGTATATTTTACTTTGTTGTCGGCCGTAGTCGGCCAATTGCTAATAAAGCTATAGATTAGTAAGAATAATACATGTCATGTACTTTCGGGTAATCATGTTCGGATTAATGTTAATGTTAATGTTGTTATGAAACGTTGTGTCGGTTGGTTATCTAACCACCACCGAACGTTATATGTAGTCTGTTGGGATAGTCGGAAGATAGTTATGTGCCGATGGTTATATTGTTAAGCACTGCAGATACTCTTTGTTTTGTACATGATATTTCTGATAATGAATAAAGCTTCTGGTGTTCAAACATGATATCTTTCTAGTTTACTGTTCTATTCTATGTTCTGCTCATGACTAGTTGCCAATAGTACGTAAGATTTGAATTACATTCCATAGGCAAACATTTGGCGCCGTTGCCTGAACGGACTAGGGCATCACCTGCCATGGCAGCGTAATGGGTCAACCAGCGGAAGAACCTGTAAATGCTAATGAGGAACGGGAAGACTCATTGACAGAAGATCTGGTAAATTTGTGGAAAATATCGTTACGTGACCACGTGCGTAGGGAATCCCACATTCGGGAGATCCCTGAGGAAGTCATCTGGGATCGGTTGGAAGTAAACGACGAGGTGAACCACCTCCTGAATCATATGCCCAGGTTACTGGCCCGCCATTTCCTTATCCTGCAGGATTTGCGAGAAGAAGAGGATCACGAGCGCCGAAGACAACAAATCGTACAACGTTGTGAAGACAGAACCAAACGTGAAGAGGAAGAACGCGATACTAGCCGGCGCCGTACTTCCGGCAACCAGCAATGATTGCTTGAACAACTAATAAATGCCCGTACGGCTGAACAAAGACAAGCATTGAGTACCTGACGAGCACGAGACTTCGGAAGAGCAAGTTCGGCGATCACTTAGGCTACAAGAACAAAGGCTACAAGAACAAGAAAACCGGCGAAGAAGACTAAAGCAAGTCGATAAGGAATTGGATGAGGACTTAATTGAATAAATCAGAGCATAAAAAGAACATATGAAAATTTGACAAGAATAGACACGTCCATTGGACGAGCGCACCAAAGTTTGACAGAAGGAAGGGACGGAGACCCCTTCAGCACTCCACACGTAGGAAGATATAACCCCTGTGAAAATGAAGATGATTTGAATAGTAGCATCAGACGATTTCGAGAGTTGTCCCTCTCGGACGACGACGAACAGCTAAGGAGTGGAAGACTAGAGCTTAAGACTCCAAGGCAGAGAGAGCATTGGAGGGAACCCGAGGAGACCCACGGTGTTGAGGACGCTGACGGAGGACGTGGGAGTGACTCGTACGTGACCAAGAGTGCAAGTGACGCACAAGGACGTAGCGAGGAAACCACTAGTCTACTCGGGTCCAACACACAAGGAGGTCAGCCGGGAAAGATGGCTCATTCGGAGCGGCAAAAGTTGCCAAAATTCATGGGGAATGGCTCTGAAGATCCCGTACGGCATTGCAAGACATGCGAGACTATTTGGATAGCCAGCGGACAGGATGACCCCGACCAGTGGCTGAAGGCATTTCCAGTGACACTCAGAGACAGTGCCATTGATTGGTATTCAGAATTGGATCAAGCACAGAGAGCTACATGGAGGGTATTGAAGCAAGCTTTCCAGGAAGAGTTCAAACTTCTACGGGACGATAGTGAGATTGTCACAGAAATATATCATACTAAACAAGGAAAGCACGAGAACATGCGGACCTACAACAGGAAATTGAAAGACTTGATAGGAAAGCTTGAGGCACAGCCGGCAGATGGCTTAAAGAAGAGATGGTTCATTGAAGGATTGATTCCCTCGCTCCGGCGAAAAATGAAAATAGTACCACCATCCTCATACACCGAAGCATACAATCGGGCGATGGACATTGAAAGTGAGAACAGGACATCCTCGAAGGGGAAGAAGAGGGATGACGAAGAGAGTGCAGAGGAAAGTGAAGATGAATCGGCAACTGTACAAGCTCTTTGGCGGGATATGATGCGGATGATGAAAGAACTGAAAGCCGATAGGGAAGGATCCAAAGAAGCAAATGAATTATGGTGTACCGACTGCAAGACGGAAGGTCATACAAAGGCGAATTGCCCGAAAAAATTATTCTGTGACATCTGCCAAGTTATGGGACACTCCGTCAAGGAGTGCCCATACAACTTAAAAACCAGAAGTTCGCAAGTATTCTTCACCCAAGGCGAACAGTCAACTCCTCCGACCACACCGCCAAAACCACAGAACAACAATGCATCCCCTGGAGGCTACCATAACAATCGGAAAAATACGCCCAAAAGCAAAATTCATTACGATAGCAAAGGACGGCCCATGATCCAATGCCGAAACTGTAATGAATGGGGTTACTTCGCGAGGGATTGTCCGAGCGGCCAAGGCACCGGGGGAAAGCTATGCAAGTGGTGTGGACCGGGTGATCATGAAGATACCGACTGTCCAAAGCAGAAAGGTAGTATCAATATACTGGAGATAGCCGACGAAGAAGTCTTGGCAATTACAAGGGCGTAGTCAAAAAGGGAAAATTATCCAGACCCTCATACAGAGAAAGAAAGATTTCGGGAGGCCAAGACAAAAGTAGAAGAGGCAATGGTGAATGAATGCAGGAATTCTAAAGCTATTAGTACGTTGCTACAGTCGGAGTCGGAGAAGAATATCGTACGGCAGGTGCTTCACACAACCGTACCCACTAAGGTAACTGATCTCTTGCAAACGATGCCTTATCTCAAAGTAGCACTTACAAATGTTATTTAAGAAAATCTTTAGAAGGGTCCACCAGAACGAACGCCAGAACTGGTAGCCGAGACCACAGACCCAATGCTACTCGCAGTAAGCATCGGGAGGAAACCAGCCGTCGTCGAGATGGAAATCTTGGGAATGAAATTATCTAACACTATCATCGATGGAGGTTCGGGAGTAAACGTACTGCCAAAAGAGACCTGGAAGTGTTTGGGTAAGCCGACTCTTTGGCCCCCGACATTCCACCTCGTGGGAGCAGATCAACATGGCATCAGACCACTTGGTACACTAATGGACCAGAAAGTCTTGATCAGCACGCAGCTGTTTTTGCTAAATTTTGTAGTCATTCATCCCACTGGAGAAAAAGGCGTACGATGCACTCTTGGGACGGGGATGGTTAATAGCTGCCAAGGCAACCCACAACTGGAAGAGGAATACACTCTCAATAGAGAATCGGGGGAGGAAGTACACCATTGATCTGAAGAACCAGGCGGTCAGTGAAGATCTAGCATCTTTGGCATCTGAATCCGGAGGAGAATCAGATGATGATGAAAGAAAGCTGATGGAACCAGATGAAGAAGGGGTACTGGAGATTGGGTGTTGCTCGGAGGATGAGACCAGTTCAATAAACGGACTGTTTCACTGGCAGATGGAGGATTATGAAGTCTTCTACCCTGATTGCAACATGCTGCAAGTCAAGGAGGGGGAAGCAGAAGAAGACAAAGGCTCGACTAGTGAAACATTTCCTCCTAAGTACGGAGAATATAAAGAAGGTATGGCAGAATTGGATGTAACGCCAGCGCACAAGTTTGAACAGGACAAAATCATCAAGTATGAGGAGCCGACGTTGAAAAAGGTAAACCTTGGGGAATCAGACAAACCTAAGGAGATTCTTGTGGGTGATGATTGGGACCCTGTACTATAGGCGGCAGCATTTAGAATTTTCATGGAATATAAAGATGCTTTTGCTTGGATGTACAAAGATTTGAAGGGCGTACCACCGGAGTTATGCGTACACAGGATTCCTTTCGTACCGGGAGCCCAGCCCGTACGAAAGCGACCGTACAGAATGAACAAAAATTATGCCACTAAAGTCCAAGAGGAGATTGAGAAGATGCTGGAAGCAGGCATCATTTTCAAGGTGGATGTCAGTGAGTGGGTATCACCGATCGTCATATCTTTGAAGAAAGAGAAGGAGCAAATTAGAATCTGTGTTGACTTTCGGAGTCTGAATGCAGTGAGGATCAAGGATCCATTCCCTATTCCCTTGATAGACACAATCCTCGAAGAAGTTGCGGGGCACGAAATGTACTCCTTTCTAGATGGCTTCTCAAGTTACAATCAAATTAGTATCGCGGAGGAAGACAAATTAAAGACTACGTTCGTGGTTGAGGACGGGGTGTGCGCATACAACCGAATGCCGTTTGGATTATGCAACGCACCAGCTACATTCCAGAGGATAATACTCCACATTTTTGATAAAATGTCGGTAGGTAATTTCAAAGCTTTCCTCGATGACTGGTCAATTTATAGTGATAAGGAAAAACATTTGAAAGCCTTAGGCGAGTGCATGGAACGGTGTAGAGCAGCCCGCCTTGCCTTGAATCCGAAGAAATGCAGATTTATGGTGCCACAAGGGAAGCTGCTCGGACACATTGTGTGCAAAGCTGGGTTGAAAACTGATCCCAACAAGGTGTGAGTCATCGTACAGATGGAGGCTTCGGAGAACGTCACCGGTGTGAAGTCCTTCCTCGGGCATGTGGGATACTATCGGAGATTTATTAAAATTTTTGCCCAAGTGTCGTACCCTCTCGACCTACTGACGAGGAAAGGCCAACCATTTATATGGGCCGAAGAACAGGAGAAGGCATTCCAGGAACTGAAGGATCGATTGATCAGCTCGCCCATATTGATGTATCCGGACTGGGATAAGGAGTTCCATGTACATGTAGATGCCTCTAATTTTGCCATCGGAGCAACCCTAGCACAAGTGGGAGCACACGGGTTGGACCGCCCTGTATTCTTTGCCAGTCGGCTACTTTCAAAAGCAGAAAGGAATTACAGTACGACCGAGCGTGAAGCACTAGGAATGATTTACTCTATACAGAAGTTTCGGCACTATCTCCTGGCCACGCCATTCACCTTCTTTGTGGACCATCAAGCCTTGATGTATTTAGTAAACAAGCCAATCATCCAAGGACGAGTAAGTCGGTGGCTATTACTGCTACAAGAATTTACATTTACTATCATTGAATGACCGGGTAAGAGCCATGTGATTGCTGACCAGTTGTCCAGAATCCGGTCGGGCAAACCTGCCGAAGGAGGCGTGAATGAAGATTTTCCGGATGCACACTTATTCCAGATTGCAATACTACCCTCGTGGTATGAGAAGATTGGGGAATATTTGTCCACATCCACGTTTCCGAAGGAAATGCCACCAGCGGAAAGGCGAAAGCTCGTCTTAAAGAGTAAGACGTTCCAGTTGATCAATGGCTTGCTCTACAAAATGGGACTTGATCAGATACTCCGGAGATGTGTTGTAGAAGAAGAGATACCAGGCATACTAAAGGAGGCACATGAAGGACTGCCTGGCGGCCATATGGGACCAGACGCTACAGCAAGGAAAATTCTCATGGCAGGCCTATGGTGGCCGACGATGCACACTGATGCTAAGGAGTGGGTGTTAGGCTGTGACACTTGCCAGAGGGTCGGGAAACCATTGAAGCGGGACTTCATGCCACTGCATCCCTCACAGCCACAGGAATTGTTCGAACGATGGGGATTGGATTTCATTGGACCATTAAAGGTGAGTCACCTGCATCGATGCCGATATATTGTGGTTGCTACTGAATATCTGACGAAGTGGACTGAAGCTCGAGCATTGCCAGACAATACAGCGGCAAGATTTATCTACGAGCAAATAGTGACACGGTACGACATCCCCATTCGGATCACGAGTGATCGTGGAGGGCATTTCATTAATCATGTTATCAGGTTGATGACGACGGAGTTCCGAATTTTTCACAACCTGTCAAGTCTGTACTACCCACGAGCTAATGGCCAAGCGGAGTCTACAAATAAGGTGCTCGTATCAATTATTCACAAATCAT
This sequence comes from Sequoia sempervirens, assembly GCA_007258455.2. Classification (NCBI taxonomy): domain Eukaryota; kingdom Viridiplantae; phylum Streptophyta; class Pinopsida; order Cupressales; family Cupressaceae; genus Sequoia; species Sequoia sempervirens. Next base: position 24,513 of record VDFB02259388.1, read on the forward strand.
GTGGCGTGGAAGAAGCTGACTGGGAAGAAAGGTTACCAGCCGTCCTATGGGCATATCGTACAACGTACAAGGTAACAACGGGCCACACGCCCTTCTAATTAATGTACGGTCAGGAGGCGGTGATGCCGATGGAGTACATGGTACCAAGCCTAAGGATAGCCGTGGAGAATCGGTTGGGCGATACTGAAAGTTTAAAGGAAAGACTATACCAACTGAATAAGCTGGACGAGCGAAGGGTGATGGCACAATGGGCGACGGAGAATATGCAGCGGTGAAGGAAGTATTGGCACGACAAGCACCTCCGGCGAATGAATTTTCGACCGAGACAGTTAGTTCTGAAATATAACGGCCGTAACGAGATTAAGCCTGGGAAGTTCAAAGTCCGTTGGTTAGGACCGTTTCGAATTCAAGAAGTCTATGATAATGGCTCTATAAAACTTGAGAATTTAGATGGGTCACCCATACAAGAAGCAATCAATGGTTCTAAATTGAAGCAGTATCAGGAAAGGAAAGAGAACGCCATTGCCATCAATATGTTGGGTTATGCTACTAAAGAAGATTGGGCTGTGCAAGCAGAGGATTCACCAGAATATGACTGGGGACCAGGAGGCCCTGACTATGCAGCCAAAGGAGTTTGGATGGAGTCCGGCGTAGTTCAAATCATTGAAGAGAGACTGGTACAAAAGAGGGTGGAAGGCATCGCTGTACCCCGAATACACAAACATTTGACCAATGCAGTATTCGGAACACCAGCACTATGGCGGAGAATGGGGGGACACTGGTGCCATATAGCCTCGTATGAAGGCCTCCGGCGAGGATACCTAGCGAAAGAAGTAGACACCGAGGCGCAAAAAGAGAAAGAGGAACAACTCGCCCACAAGCGAAGCCTGTGTAAACTTGAGGATGCTGATGATGAAGCACATGATTGGAATGATGAGCAGTGGGAAGCCTATTTTGAACGAACAACTCCTTGTTTAAAGACTGTATTGATGACAGAAGATATGTTCATTTCAAATGTAGATGGGTACACTGAAGATGTCATTAAGCACTCGAGACGAGAACGGAGGAAGGTGCCGAGGCTGGTGACATGAGATGGGCTCTGGAAAATAATACCTGTTGCAGCCGAGCCACCAACTGTAGATGGCAAAGAAGTTACGTGGTATCAACATTACGGCGGGCGGTATATCGACGATAGTTTCAAAGGTACTGGCCCTGCTCCATTGCTTGATAAATGGTTTGATATAAAATATATAGGATCATGTTGTGAGGAAGAATGCTATAAGCGGCCCCCGTATACGTGCAAATGGTACTATGCATCTGAGGTAAAGGTGAGAACAGATAGAGGAGTACAGGGAATAAAAAGAACTTTTGAAGAAGAAGAGAGAGGAGAGGAGAGAGAAAATGAACATAATTTGAAAAAAATAAAAATAGAAAGGGAAAAAGCTATGAGATATCGAAAAATAGAGGAAAACGAAAAAATAAATAAGGAAGAACAAGGCGAATGGAGAAAAAAGAAAAAAGAAGAAAAAAATAAAAGAAATATGAAGGAAGTCAGAAAAGAAATTAAAAGAGAAAAAACAAGAGGAAGGAAAAGTAAAAGAAAAGAGGAAAAGTTAAAAAATAAATTAGAAAAGAATATTAAAAGGACTATTAAAATAAAAAGTATTAAAATAAAAATCACAACTATTGGAGGTAATGAGCGGCTAAGGGGAAAACCAGTTAGAAAAATATAAAGGCAGGCACTCCTATCGTACGGCCATCTAAAGACGAGCTATCTTGGAAAAAACGAAATTACAAAGGGAAGAAAGACGTACGGCCAAGCACAGAGAAGAGTACAGCCACAAGGGATTGCACGACCTCTGGAGGGAGATTCATAGTCAAGTCTTCTAGTCGTACGACATACATGTAACATCCAGATTGTACGGCACCTTAAGCATTCATTAGGTTTTGGAATCGTACGGCTTTCACTGTTCTCTCACATCGTACGGCCCTCTAGTCAAAGCGTACGAAATTTTCAGAGTTGCCAAGTCATTCAAAGTTGCAGAGTCGTACGGACTTCACAAATCATTCAAGTCGTACGGATTCCACAGACCATTCAGAACGCACTGTATTGTCAAAGTGGCCAGGTCGTACGGCATTTTCATAGCTACCAGGTTGTACGGCCCTCTCAGGTTGCACAAGGTTTCCAAATTGTACGACATCATCAAAGTTCATCAAGTCTCTTAGTTGTACGGCTTCCCAAGTGTTCTGAAGTCGTACGGCCTTTTGGCCATCTTCGAGTGGCCCAATATTCAATATCTTCTCAAGATGTACGACATTTTGGCAAGTTCTACATCGTACGACACTCTTCTCCAGGTTTTGGCATCGTACGGCTTCCACACTCAGAAGATTTTCACATTGTACGGCTCTCTTGCTCTCAGGGATCTTACACTGTACGGCTTTCACAGAGGCTTCAAGTCGTACGGTTTTCACAAGGGCTTCAAGACATACGGCATACAAGCTCATCCTTTCACACTGTACGGCAGTCATTCATCTCTTAGGGCGTACGGCAGTCATTTATCTCTGAGGGCGTACGGCAGTTATTGGGGTTCGACAGTTTTGGCAACTGCTTGGAAGGAAATAAAATCAACCGGAATCATTGCATAATCGATACAATGTACAAAGGCAAGAAGATTGTGCAACAGAGGCTGAAGGTAACCTCGGCAGGCAAGAAAAAGAAAATGGATGCCGATACAGAGACAATGTCTTGGAAAAATTTAACTGGCAACGAGTGCAAGCAGTGGTGGCGGAGCACAGTCGATGACCACGCTATGAAGATTGCACTACAGCATGCTCGGGTGGATAAAGCCATTCTCGTACCATTTTTTAATTCACGTGAGTTCGAGCCCTGGTTGAAGGCCATGGTAGATAATTATTGCCGACACAGTCACAAATCGGTGATCGACTATAGAGGCTGTACAGTCACAGTTTCCTTCTGGCCGCAGGATTTTGAGCGAGTTTTTAGCGTTTTAGCCACTGGGATAGGCGTGAATAAGCCAAAAAAGATGACGCAGCAGCATAAGGAAATCTTGATCCAGCAAGTGTGTCGCCAAGATTTAACAGCCGAAGAAAAGGACACTATATGGAATGCAGGCAATCGGGGCCTCCGCAAACATTACCTGGCAACTGCCGAATGGAAGTGCCTTCTTGATTTAATGAAATGCCGACTCACTGGTGTGAGTCGTGCGTCTGACATCGCCATCTGGATGGTAGATTACATGGTAGGGCTGAGTGTTGGCCGAGTATATAACTGGGTAAGATTACTCACTGAGAGGATCCGGGAATTCTTAGCCCAGCGGCACAAGGCTTTTTACATGACACAGCATGCAATTGCTCTTTTCCTTGTTGCTGTGCATACTCAGGTGCCGAAAAGCAGATGGGGTCGATTGCAGCCTCTCACACACCTAGACCCAGAATTGCCGACGGTGTTCTATTGGACTGAGGTGGAACTTAAACAGGTTGGCGAAGGCACTACTGGAGGAAAGAAAAGGAAGCGGAAAGAGGCATCGGTGGCAGAAGAAACATTGGCCGAAGAGACATCGGAGCAAGCTGATGCATCAGAAGGGGAACCTATTGATCTGTCTTCTTCAGTATCGGCGTCTAGTTTGCCAAGGGATGAGGAGGTGTCCGTAGCTATTGACAAGCAGACAATAGCAGCCGTGGAGGTACCATTATTGCAACCAGCCGGGTTCACTCTTCCAGCACCGCCAGTGACAGAGAAGGAACAGACAGTGACTTTCACTCTTCCGGTTTCGCCAGTTGGAGTTGGGCGGACACTGAGAGTCGCGGCCTCATCACCGGGCGCATCACTAGGATGGGCGCCACTCGCCACAATGCCATCACGCTGGGCGGCCATTGCATCGGCGACTACTATGTTGGCAGCATCCACGACATCATCCACAGCATCGGTTGAGATTTTAGCTAAGGCTCCTACACTTGAGCAGTTGCCAGCGAATAGGGACCTACCAGGTTCGACATCCGGAGTTGCAACACCCGGGGAACCCCCGGCGACAGGGACATGGGGGATAGTCACAGACGGGACCGCTGCTTCCCCTATTACACCACCAGGAGCACCAGGGGTAGCCCAAATTGACAGCTGGTTGGGATCAGTGGGCTTCACATTGGAGGTGGTCGATCAGCCAAAACAGCAGGTGAGGAGTCCTTCGGATGAATTAGACGGTGAGGAAGGCCCAGTCATTCACACTCAGTAGAGCGAGACGACCAAACTCGCCGAGGACACACTTGCACATCCCGAGGCCAGAACAGAGGAGGAGCCAGGGATAGCCATGCATGAGCCTCAGCAGATAGTCGGGGAACTGCCCCAAGAGGAGGTAGAGCCTTTCACAGCTCCCGACGATGAGGAGAACGAGGAGGGAGACTCCACCGAGGGATTCATTGTGGAGATGTCACAACATGATCCATCGGATCTAGTAGGCGCAGTGCAACGATATGTACAGGACCTAGAGCATATGGGCAGGTTAATGATCCGAGTGGGAAAGGTTTCCAGAGACCTAAGGATTGGCTGATCTCCACTTGTGGGCCAGGAAGTTCAGCGCATCTAGGGATTCGTGCAGATGGGATGTGAGGCGGAGTTCATACGGATATTCGGCGAGGAATGGCCAGCAGGGGAGACTCCTGCAATGATGAGAGCCTGGCGTGGTCGACTGCCAAGGCTGGTAGGGAGGGACGCGGGGGTCCTTGAAAGCTTATACCACATAGAGCTTGCCTTTCGGGATGTCTTTCTCCTCATGAAACGCCAAGTGTTTTCCACTGAGGTGGGGGTATCACGAAGAGTGGAAGCCTATAGACTCCTGCAGAGGGTTAAGGAGGAGTCCAATGCTACTATAAGGAGCATTCAGAATGACTTGGCCGAGCAAACTCGGCTAGCTAGTGAGAGGGGAGCCCGATTGGAAGTCTTGGAGCCTCGGGTGGCAGCCTTGGAGGAGGAAGCAAAGCAGAGAGAGGAAGCATGGGAGCAACGAGTAAAAGCGTTGGAAGATCAGATGGCTACAAAAGATGAAGATTTAGCGGCCAGGAGTGTAGAGGCGGAGAAGGCGAAAAGCCAACTGATGGAGGCAGCGCATATGGTGAAGGCTGCTAGGGAGAGGGAGATACTTGCTGATCGACAGCTCCGCACACGTACAGAGGAGGTGAGGCGACTACAAACGAAGCATTCCTCTACTACCTCGACATCATCTGTGCATCCAGGGACGCACTCATTTCCCCCTACTTCTCATTAAACTCTTGTCTTTCTATCTGTATGTCGTCTGGAAGACGACTTCTTTGTAGGGGGGGATGATGTTAGTAGTATATTTTACTTTGTTGTCGGCCGTAGTCGGCTAATTGCTAATAAAGCTATAGATTAGTAAGAATAATACATGTCATGTACTTTCGGGTAATCATGTTCGGATTAATGTTAATGTTAATGTTGTTATGAAACGTCGTGTCGGTTGGTTATCTAACCACCACCGAACGTTATATGTAGTCTGTTGGGATAGTCGGAAGATAGTTATGTGCCGATGGTTATATTGTTAAGCACTGCGGATACTCTCTGTTTTGTACATGATATTTCTGATAATGAAAAAAGCTTTTGGTGTTCAAACATGATATCTTTCTAGTTTACTGTTCTATTCTATGTTCTGCTCATGACTAGTTGCCAGTAGTACGTAAGATTTGAATTACATTCCGTAGGCAAACAGAGGTTCTATGGCATTTCTTGGTGTTCACTATTTTTAGTAAATACTATGTTTGGCAGTGGTCCTATTGGCAGTACTTCAGTTGTTCTTTCTTGTTGGAGCAGTTGGTATTTTTGGTATAACTTCCAAAATGCAGTTTTGATGGCAATTATTTAATACAAAGCAATTAATGTTATGTTTCTTTGTTGACCCCCTTAGCCTAGGATGATAATTTCAAGTTGTGTTTAAAAGGTGGACTTGAAGGGCGACGCCTTCATAAAGGAAATATTAAATATTTAATGAAGTTTTAATTGCCATGAAGTGGACGCCATCTTGAGGAGGAATTAATAACTTTTGGAAATTTGAAAAGTTTCAAATGCGACTTTTGGCGTACCATGAGGGGAAATTGAAGAGTCATCTCATTCTCTTTAAATATGAAGCTTTGCTCCAGCATTTGGTATCCATTGTTAATTGCTAAAGTTATGATGTCAAAATGACATTGTGATTATTTCTTCGAGGGATGCTTACCTCCTAAATTCCAATCAATTTCGTGTTTGAAAGACAACACCTAATTGGTTTTATTGCTGCTTCTCATCCAGACTAGCAGATTGAGCCTATTGTTGAAGAATTTTGGAGTTTATTATCATTTTTGAGTTGCTGGTTCATTTACAACTGAAAGTGAATTTTGTATACAGCTTTGTGAGTAAATTTTATTTCATTCTGGGCATTTGTGCTACGTGATTGTTGACATTGGGCGACCCTTCTCATAGAAGATGAGATTTAAATTCAAAGAACCTGATTTTTAAGAGCAAAATCGCCCTTCCAGCCAAGCCGTACCTTCTCAGAGCACATTGGGATTCGTGCAAAATAAATGAGGATTTGATGCTGTTTTCTGACTTGTTCTTGGGTGCCATACTCCTAGAGAGCCTTTGCAAAAGGTTTCAGTCAATTTGAAGGTATATTGATGAAGTTATGAGCATTTCATGGTGTTTTTTGTTTGCTGATCAAAATTCCCAGAATTCAGATTTTTATATCAGATTGCATTAGTTTTCTGTTTTTGGCCTTTACTTCATTATTTGAGGGATAAACATTGTAAAACATTCATTCTTTACATCTTAGCATTATTCTCTATCATTGTAATACTTGTAATTTGCAGATTCCTTGATTGTAAGGTTGAGATTTAGTAGTACTAATCCAACCATTGTTATTGTTGCAATTACTTGTTAAAATTTCACATTAAGTACCCCTGGATGGTTTACCGCCAGTGTGGAGAATGAATGTTAATCTCTCTTGTACCCATTGTCAAGTGGTGAATCCCCACTCATGAGTGGATGCCCACCGCAACAGATGAATTAGTTAGTTTGAAAATTCTATTGCTGGTTATCCGCCTAAGTTTCTTTCATTTTGTAATAAGTACTCCGCCATATGTTAGCACCTCGGCTTCAAAGGGATCTTGAGTGCACATTCTTGGCGTGGAGTTTATCATACATTTCCAGTTGTAATCAATTTTAGTTGATGAGTTATTTGATCCTAGGGATCCTCTGACCATATGCCCGCCCCTCTTCCTTCAGTGGTTTTAGGGCCCATTCTTGGTTAGAGTTGCTTTGATAGAGATTTGGTTTTGGCTCTAATGCTAATCAAATTGGCCAAGTGTTGGTTATTGTGTAAAAATTGTGGCAAAAAATTGGTTAGCATATTTCACTTACTCAGTCTATAGGATGTGTGTGTATGCTCAATTAGTACTCGTTAAGGTTTACTCGACAAAGCTCCTCCCCGAGTGATATCTCTCCTTTGCCTGAAGGAATGGTCCTCTTACCTACACATCATGACACGACAATGGTAGTCATATGCTCAAAACAAGTAGTATACATGAAACATTTCAAAAGTTAGATTATTCACAAATCTATAACCTTCTATTCTCTTTTATGTAGTATTTCACCAAGAATAACATCAAATGAAACAACATTCATATTGAAAACAAGGTATAAGCATCATTAATTCATCTCCAGGATTCACATTTACTCTACCTAGTAATGGCAAATAGTAACGTCGTAACACAAATTATCTACTTAGATTTGTTCATGTTATTCTGTAATGGACAACCCCAATTTTTTTTTTTTTGTTTTTCCCCACTTTGCTGCTTGTTGTATAATGGTATGAAACTAAGTTACCGATTCGTTTTTGGATTGGGGTACGGGTACGAGAATCCGGTACGGGATTCGGCAAAAAAAAATTTGGGGTTGGGTATGGCTTGGGTACGGCAATACAAAAAACATATAAAAATCAGAAATATATACATATTTGCAGCAGTAATTAAGTTCATAATACACCACCATATTAATAGTCTAACATAGCAAAAATACATCACCACTTTCATAGTCACTAAGTCAAATATTAAAATATTAGTGATTACTCGAATGTCATGATATAAAATTATAAATTTAAGTTCAAACATAAAATGTCAAATGTTTACAATCAGCCATTATTGAGCATTGATCAATCTGAATCATATGGGTCATCAAACAAACTAGCATTATTAGATGCTACATTTTGTGTAGAACTACAAATAGCATTCGTGGCACTCGCACAAGCACTGCCACTGACACTACCACTCTCATGATCAGTAGCTGCTTCAGGCTCATAATCATCATCAATATCAAGTGCAGCTAAGTGACTTGTGGAAGCATCCAAGTCAAGCTGTTCTGGCTCAATATGCCACCTCTTTGTGTCTCCTTCTTTGTAGGAACTTTGCTTGTGTGTAAGGAGGTGCAAGTTTGAATGCACATACACCAAGTCCTCTGCCTTTTTTGAATGCAGCCTATTGCGTTTTATTGAGTGGATGAAGGAGTATGTGCTCCAATTCCTCTCAGAAGAATATAAACTAGCAACCTATTAAGACCAAATTAAATAGTTAAGAGTTACAAAATTTAACTAAACAAAATTATTAATTAATATAAAATTATAAATTAAAATTAAAATTACAAAATATTAAACTTACTTGGGTTAAGATTTTTATTGCAATTGGTTGGAGGTGCATGTATTCTTTCCCATGGAAGTACCACCAACTATGAGCATCCACCCTGTACTTGTCTTGAAGAGCATCAAGATTCTGATCAACACTACCGGAGCATGCAAAAGCCATGAACTCAGCCCTCACTCGATCATGTCGGTCACGATTAGTGAAGAGTCTCCGAAGTGCTGCCTTGTACCCTTGAGCCACTTCAACATCCCTATATGGAGCAACTCTTGATGAAGCAAAAAGAATCTCAAGACTATAATATTTGGGACTCAATGCAAAAGCAAGAAGATGCAATGGAGTGGTCATTTTGTTCCATCTATCAACCATGATTTCCTGTAGCTCTTTGAAGAACTTTTCATTAGGATCTTCCTCTTTTGCATTGATGATGGTTTTCATCTTCTCAATCATTGAGTCGATACCATCATATACTTCTCCCAAACAAGGTCTATCCATGTCTGTGTAACAGATCATGCTCAGTATAGGCTCAGTGAAACTGACCAGGTACTCAACACGATCCCACCAACAATCATCTAGATCCTTTGCCTGACCCTATTTTCCCTTTCACTATTAGATTGCCTCCATATGGCCCAATTAGGGCTGATTACCATGGCACAAAGTGCCTCACGAACCTTTATAAGTCGTCTCAACACAATTGTGTTGGAGGCAAAACGGGTCTCTGCAACCTGTTTGGAAATCAAAATAAAAATTAAAATGTAATTTAAATTTACAAAATCAAAATTTAAAATTAAAAGAAAACTAAAAATTTAAAAATATTGAGAATTAACTTACCTTCAACAATTCCAATTTTGAGAATTGTCTAAATATTCCTTGTGTCATATGGTGGTTGGTGACAAACATTTGGATGTCTTCACCCTCAACATACACCTGTTTGATCCACTCAATTTTGGATCCAATTTTTTGTAGCATTAGATTGAGGGAGTGGACAGCACAAGGTGTCCAAAAAATGTGTGGATACTTCTCCTCAATCAATAACCCAACAGCCCTACAATTTTTGGCATTGTCGGTTACAACTTGCACAACATTTTGATGGCCCACTTCTTCAATGGCTTGGCAAAGGATGTTAGCAATAAATGGACCATCTTTCACCTGTCCCTCACAATCCACTGCTCTCAAAAACATTGCCCCTTTAGGGGACATGACAATAACATTGATCAATGGGCGATTTTTTGCATCTTTCCATCCATCAAAACGATGGTCACCCCTGTTTCAATCCATGAATCCCTTATGGGCTTCAAAGAGTCTGCTACATGTTTCACCTCTTTCTCCAATAAGGTGCAACACACCTTCTCAAAACCTGGCCCTTATACCCCTTTGGAGCCTCATTAATAGATTTCACCATTTTTTGCCAATATGGTGAACGAACAACGTTGAATGCCAATCCATTGGCATAGACACATCTTGCTATGTCTTGATCAGCAATCTCTCTTGCCTCATTCTGAAATGAAGCTTCCAACGGTCCCTTAGATCTTTTATTTGATGAGGGCACGGTTTGCTCTTGAGGGATGTTCATAAATGGATGGCTTTCTGTAGGTGGAATATAAGTAGGTGGTGTAGGGGGTTTCATGGATCGAGATCCTTTCCTCAAAGGATGGCTTGTTTTAAGACTAACAACTTTTTGCTCTACTTTTTCTTGCTCAGCAATATATTTCAACACTACGTCATCTGGAAGGCCTTTGCCATCACCTTCTGGAGATCCCGGACAAGGTTTGATGCCAGTATCAGAGATCCTACACAAGTGGGCTTTCACTCGATTGTATGAGCTCGTATATTGAACTTTGCAATGACTACAAATCCAAATAAATACTCCACCACCTGGACATTGTTGAACCATTTCTACATATTTCCAAAGGGGAGAGGTTGCATTTATTTTGAAACGAGATTGGGTTGTGGTGTTAGAAGTGGATGCCATTGTAATACCTAAGGCACAACATATTGAAATAATTTTGGTATTGAAATTTGAAACTAAAAAACTTAAAAGAATGAGAACAATCAACAAAACAATAAAAACAAAACAAAATAGTTCATTGAATCATTTGTTAAAAAAAATGTAAGAAAAAAATTAAAAAAAACTTCAAAGAAACCTACCTCTTTTGAACAAATCTTGCTCTACGATCTTCTTGGCCACAAACGGAGACTTGCAAGTGCTTAGGAATAGCACAACAATCAACTTTGAACAACCAACGATCAGCCTTCAAGTCTAATCAAGCTTGTGCAAGCAAGAGAGAAAGTTCAGCAATGGAGGCAAAAAAACTTGTTTTTCATTCACAAATTGTTAAATGAGATTGTTTTGACCTATTTAGTGTGTTTGGAGGCCGAAATTAGGGTTGCAATGAATATTAAATTATTGAGAAGTCAACATTTGGTCAAGAAAATGATTAAAAAATGCTTAAAAACCACTTTATTATGCGGGCTGGGCATTTTGACGTCAAAATACGTCGCGGATTCGCCTTGGATTCGTCGCGCCGTATCCTGGTCGAATCCACAGTCCACCGACAGATCCAGATCGAATCCGCAGTGGTTTTTTCGAATCCTGGTTGAATTTTGAGTGCACCGTACCCGAATCCCGAATCCGAATCGTACCGTACTGTATCTGGGCTCTTATAGGGACAAATCGGTAACTTAGGTTTGAAATGATGTTTGCAATGATTTTGAAAGGGTTTACATATGCATTGATAATTCATGAAAGAACACAATCAACAGTACAAGAAGTGCCCAAGAAACTTGAATAGAAATATTTCAAATGCTACTATAAATCTGATTTTTTAACAGTGTTATTACAGTCATACAACAGCAAACGAATATCAGATTTTAAGCTTAACTCAGACCTGGAAATAGTGTCACAAAAAGGAATATGATGTTCCTCTTGAAGCCACGCACCACCAAAATCTTCTTCCACATGTGCTACAGCTGTATGGTGCCCAAAATACAGAAGAGGGGCTCCAAAATACAACTCAAAACACAAGTATCTTTTAGACCTGTTTAAAGCTTCTTGACAGAGGAATATGATTTCCAAACTCATCCTTCACTCCTGAGAGAGACCTCAAGTTCTATCCCAGCAGGAACAAAGTCGTCCTCCCCTAAGCACTCAGGTGATTAAATCTTCATCACAGAAAATGGCCTGGCCAGTTAAGAAAGAACCCAAGGAAGACGTCTATGCAACAGCTTCAAAGAATCCTCTCCAAGGTATAAATCTGAGGCAGTGAGTGTATTAACCTCCCTTGCTACAGCCACACCTCCAAGCTGCAAAAATCAGGAATACCCAACAACAAAAGCCGCACTTGGTTCTGATTTAAACTAGAAATATCACCTACAGTGGGCGCAATCCTGCAGAAGGTCGACTAGACCTTAAAAATCCAAATCAACTCCAAAAATTGCCAAGAAGTACTTGAAATTAGCACCTTGAGGAGAGCTATCATTTGGAACGATACCTATATTGATTTAAAATTCCAACACTGAGATGTGAGCCAAAATATGGATTTCTGGTCCAAACTGAAAGTGCCCAGAAATTGCTAAAATCACCTCCAAACTGTATTAAATCAACACCCAATTTGTTTCGCAGATTTAACAAGTCAAAATCACACAATCTACATCAAAACTTGATAAAAAATCTTCAATCCAAATTTTGTAACCAGCAACTTGAAAGCACAAATGAATCTCCTGTATGAAGCCTCCAAAACCCTTTCTTGATGTGGTCTTTCACATACGAAGAAAGGCAATCTTGCAGAGGTTTTCGTCTCAACAAGTTGATATCAAACCCCAGAGCCAAGCTCCAAAGCCAATGCATCAGAATATCCAAACATCCATAAGCCCAAAATGACTTCAAAAGAAGTTTTTATAAACATTTCTCCAGCAACCCTCGAAAGCACGCCAAACTCTTGCTTTTGAATTGAATTCATTTTTTTAATATTTTAACTTCAACTTGGGCATCCAAAGTATTTGCTCAATTTAAAAGATTTAACTTAAAATCTTTACTTCAACTTTAGCTTTTTTTTTTATTTAAATTTTTTTTTTTTTCTCAACATAGGCGTCCATCCCCTTAATCTAAGTTGCCGAATCGGGTACGGGTAAGTGGTACGGCAAAAAAATTTGGGGGTTGGGTACGGGTACGTGTTGTGACCTTTTCACACATTGCCCCATCGCCAATGGGGACCCCCAGTTGCCTGTTAGTTTTTAGGGTTTTGTCTCCTTGCAATGGTTTCGTGAGACCACTTTGCTAAGAGTTTCAGGTCAGTTTGCCGAGAGTTACCCGAGCCAAGTCAGTAATTCATGCTTGAATCAGTGCGTAGACGTCATGGAAATGCTCAGAAGGCCCAGGAAACGAAGATCGACTGTGAATTCGGCCAATTTTTAGACTTCCTGCTTTTTAGGAAATCTTGCTTTTTCGATTTTTCATTTTTAGCATTTTTGGGCCAAACAAGGTTCCCTATTTTTTAGGGTTTTCTTTTTCTATTTTTAGAAAGTTTCTATTTTTGGAAAGTTTCTATATTTAGAAGGTCCCGAATTCCAAAAATGCACTCAGAAGTTCGAAAAACTTAATAGAACTCTTAGAAAATCAAAGAGAAATTTTGAAAAATTATTGAAAAATCTGGAAAAAAACAGTCAAAAAGCATGAAAATCAGACCCAAAAAAACATCAAATTCTGGAAAATCAGTTCGAAATCAATCAGATCTGAGGTCGAAATCACCAGAAATCAGCTCAAGAAGGATGAAATTTGTGAAAAATTTGTTCAAGTCTGAAATTCGCCATGAGAAAGGTCCTTGAATTGTGAAGGAAAGATGAAGGAAAGTCTGGAAGTTCATGGAGTTCGCCCAGCAGCAAAGAGGAACATCCTAGACTCCTCTAAAGTCCGCCATGCTCATCCTAAGATCCTCCAAAGTCCGCCATGTTCAAAGGAGCATGTGCAAGGATCCTCTAAAGTCCGCCAATACATGCAAAAAGGTTCTAAAGTCCGCCAGCCTTGAGGAGACTTGTCCAACACCCTTTGAAGTCCGCCCAGCAACAAGAGATGATGGCTAATGGTTGGGAAAGTCCGCCTTGGCTTTGGCAAGGCATGTTCAAAGTCCGCCTAACCTTGTGGTGGGATGTCTAAACACTTAGAAAGTCCGCCATGCTTGTGGAAGATGCCTTGGAAAGTCCGCCTAGGCATGTAGAAGTAGAAAAAATCAAAATTTTTACTAAGTATTAATGCCTAGCAAAGAGAATTTCAAAAATCTGCTAAGTGTGAGGGCCTAAAAAGGTGGAAAATTGATCTTTGGCTAAACATTATGACATTTCTAAGGGATAAAATGTTGAGACAAATGCTAAGAAGCTTCAAAGTCCGCCCTCACATCCAAGATACTTGTCCAAGGTGCTAAAGAAGTCCGCCTAAGCACATGAAGAGGGAAAAGAATGATTTTGCTAAGTGTTGGTGCCTAGTCCAAGGAAAAATTCGAATATTTGCCTAAGTATAGAGGCTAAAAGATGAAAAATGAAGATTGTGGCTAAGTGTTATGACGTTTTCGAGGGGTCAAGTACCAAGTTTGGGAGGACAAGTGCTAAAGAAGATTGGGATATGGCAAGAAATAAAACGAAGTGTGCCTAACACAAAGGTGGAAAAGAAATTAAATTTGCCTAAGTGTGGGTATCTAGAGAAAATGTTGAGAAATTGACAACTTTGGCCAGAGGAAAATGCACAAGGCAAAGAGAAAGGAGAGTTCGCCCTTAGCCAGAAGGAGGAAGAATTTGGCAAGCGTCAAAGAAATTCACCCGATGAAGACATCCAGGCAAGGATTTTGCCTAGAAAATTTCGACTGAGCAAGAGAAAATTTGACTTTGGCAGAAGAAAATAGGCTCAGTGTAAAGGAAAATTTCGCCTCGGCAAAGAAAAATAGGGATCTGGCATAACATTTGACGACGGAATGGCTTAAGTTTTGACTTGGCTAGACGAAATTAAGGACGGAATTGGAAAATACACTCTTAGCCAAGAAAAATGAAGAGAAAATCAAAATAGCCATGGGTCCAAAACGAACGGGTTGGAATAAATTAAAATATTTTTAATATTTTAATAATTTATTTTCAACTACTTGGAAATTTAAAATGCCTTGGACAAAATCAAATTTGCCAGACGAGAATTGGAAGAAAATAAAGTACGCCAGGCAGAGATGAAATCCGACAGGCAAAATTAAATTCGCCATGAATTTAATTAAATATTTAATGTTTTCTTTTAAAATTCGAAAAATCAAAGATAAACATTAAACAAAAAAATTGAATTTTTGAAGATCAGTGAGATTTGCCTGGATAAGCTCGAGATTGATTCTTGTCGAAAAATAAAAGGAAACTTGCCTGTTTGAATAAATGAAAACAAATCGAGATCGAGAAAGAAAATGGCAGTTGCTAAAACAAATTCAATCCTTCAGCATTATAATGAGTTTCAGCAACTCATTTTTTCACACACAGCTAAAGAGAAATTTAATCTTTCTCGAAATTATCAGGCAATTGGTTGATCAATAGGCAAAGTCGAATTTTCCAGAAGGTGAAATAGTGTTATGCTGAAGAATTTTCGCAGGAAAAGAGAAGAGATTTATTGAAAGCTGAAATTCTTCTGTGCAAGAGGGGCGCACTTCTTCTTCTAAAAATCAGATTTTTAAATCTGATTTGCATCCAATAGTTCTTCACTGAGGTTTGATGTTCAATCAAATGAATTTGCTATCTCTTTTATGTCCTTTCATCTTGACGAAGTTCTGGCGAAATTTTCAACTTCATCCAATTTACTTTCAGCTTGCTTTTTCGCAACAATTTAATTATTTAACCAGCTGAAAGTAAATTTTCGAATCCAAGGCACGAGAGTTAATTATTTGAAAAAGTCTTTGTATTAATGTTAATCTTTGGACTGCAGGTTGACAACCACGGCAGGCGAACCATCAAAGAAGCTAAAAATGAAGTTTGCCAACAAGGGTGCTCAACGAGAGACCAAGGTCATTTCAAAATGGAAGAATGTCGTGGACACCGATCTCGGACACGTCAACTTTGATGAATTTAAGAAAAGAGTGTATGGGCAGAAGGGACTTCCCACACCGATAGCCAAACGGATAGTCAGAAACGGGATATTTCAGGCAGCTGGATTCCCACCAGCAATGGATTGTGCATAATTGATGGTGGAGTGTGCTCTCCACTATGACGCTCAGAGGAGACAGATCATCGCACCTGATGGAAGAGTCTTAGCACACTTGGGCGAAGTGGCAATCCAGGAAACCTTCGGCATCCCGGAACATTCACGAACGGTCTATAAGACCAAGGAAGAAGCCAAAAGATTATATGACAGCCAACCAGATTTGTGCGCCACAACAGTTAACAAGGTGTGGATGGACAAGCCTAAGCCTTCAATCAAGAAGATGCCCAAGAGACCTCGCCGAACAGACTTCAAGGAAGATTTTGGGGATATCATACTGATGCTGAACAGAATAGCTGGTAACCCGCAAGGCGCCTTTTTCGAGAGCTGGATGTACTATTTCATAGACGAGATCACCTCTGGCGTCAAAATGTTCAACTGGTCACGGATGATAAGTGACAACCTCCACGAGCAATTGATCAACCTCGAAGAGACTAAGTCCTTTCATATGAGTTCGTATGTTGTATACCTGTTGGCTAGATCATACAAGTATCCAGGATTGATTTGCAAGGGCAAAATTGGCAACGAGGAGAACGAACTCAGGCCTTACGACTGTTACCCACAGCTCCAATTGAAGGAGAAGACTCACTTCAGGAGGGTGCATGATGCCTTCCTAATGCATATTACCAGAAAGCTTCAAGGAGGAGTGCATCAGAGGTTGAGCCATGAAGCGAAAAGTTTAGTCAGTAAGTATGGATCCTGGTTCATCCAGTTCCCGAAATTCACATATGTCAGGATCCAGGGATTTACTAGAAATCCCTATAAATTGCCCATCTATCCGACAAATCAGATGATATTGCTCAAGGTCCTAAGACAGTTGGAGGAGTATCAGAACATCCAGAGACCAACTAAGAAGGCATTTGTCACATTCCCATTTTTTATTGGGAACATGTTGGAGTATTGTCCATCAGCACAGGCAGCTGAGAGTGCAAGGTTGGAGATCCAGTGGTATCCTTTCACGGCCTACAAGTCCAGGGTCAACTTTGACCCACACCATAATATTCGGACAGTAGAAGGGAGAAAGTACAAGCACAGGATGGAACTGGAAGATTTTTGGGCAAATGCTGCTCATGAGTATGAAGTTAGACGGAGAATGTGGTCCAGGATGCCACTAGATTTCATGAGGGCAATTGAGTTTTGCCGGGTGCCTGATCAGTTACAAGATGATGGGAACTACGTCCAGCCACGCTTCGAGGAAAGCCGACCTCTCCCTCCAGTGAAATGGTCAGAACCTGAGCACGCAGACCTGGCAACCTTAATGAGGCCAGTGACTAAATACTCTCAGTGGTGGGTTGACTATCATGCCCAAGAATTGAGACAGAGAGGAATCACGCTCACATATGATCTACTGAGCGAGTCAGAATCATATTCTTCTAATGCCGGTGCATCCCATCAGGACTTGGTCGGGATCGGAGAGAAAAGGAAGGAAATAGTGCCAAGTGCTGAGCCTGCTTCCAAGAGGCATAAGGGAGAACCTTCTCGTTCAGCAGCATCCCGGAATATTGACGAGTTGGTGGCTACTATAGACGAGTCCTTGGTAGAGATGCTTGAACCTCCTACAGTTCAGGAAGTGAATGATGAACCTATTCAGCTAGATAATGAGGAGCCCTTGTCACCTACGGGCACGGAAATCTTAGGTTAAGACAATGAGATAGAAGTCCAGAATAATGACTTCGAGGGAATGATTTCTGCTCTCAGAGGGGTTGTGGATGTTCTGAATGAAGAAGAGATTCAGGTCGAGGATGGGATTGAACAGCCGACCATTCCAGAGTGGCTGATTGAAAGGATGAAGATCCAGGTACCTGTAGAAGCTCACGAAGAGGAGGATGATACTGCCGATTTCTTGGCAAGATTGGAGCAAGTCGCAATCAAGAAGCCTGCCAAGAAATTCTCCACCATTCAGAGGAACGAGACAGGCAACCGTTCCGTACACATTGCAGTACCCGTGGTGGACAAGCCACAAGACAAGATCACTCCACAAGAATATGCCATAACCACTGTTGACCTTGGCCCAACTTCGAAAGGTCAAGAGGTGGAGGAATTAGATAATTCCGTCTCGACCATCAAAGCGAGACTAGAAAAGGAAGTGGCTAAGAAGGAGGAGTATAAGAAGGAGGTTGAACGTCTTAAGGAATATATACAACATTTGACCCAGCCACTTGATCAGGGTAATGCGATTGTTCCTCCTCTCCTCAATTCATCACAGGAGGTGACCAAGGATGTCGAGTACGGAATGGTGACGGCCAAGGAAGCTCAGGACTGGATGGCAAGTGAAGGCACAGAAGTGGCATTGTTTATGGAGAAGTTGGCACTGGCTTATGGGCAAACCTCATGCTTTCTTTCCAGACTTATGGATATGGCGGAAACATGGGAAGGTATTCCGGATATGCAGGAGAGGCTTATTCCATGCCTCAGGCTATTAAAGGGCACTCCAAGAGAGGAGTTGGTCGCTGGGAAGGTGATTGCTGCAGGAGCAGCATATGATTTCAATCACTGGTTTTGGTCAGTAACTATACGTAGGGAAGTTTTGGAGAGGGCAAAAGTGGATGGACTTAGAATCAAGGAGTAGGTAAAGGACATTTGGGAGAAAATTCACATGACAGCTGCAGAAATGTTTGATCAAGAGATTGTCCGAGAGAAGGATATGCAGCTGGAGGAGCTGAAACGAAAGGTTCAAGAAGTTTTCTTCTCGACTACTGGACCATTTCTAAGAAAGGATTTTGCGAGAGTGGCAAGTCTTTCCGCCATTCGGAATGATTTTAGGAAGTAGGAAGCAGAATGGGCAAATACCTTTGCCAAATGTGCAGAAAACTTGGATAAGCTTGAGTTCCGGATCAGCATGCTGCCACCTGTCACGATGGAGGAGGTCATTGCAGTGGTGTCCAGATTTGCCGAACACAATGCTGCTCAGAAGGATAAGGACGCCTCTCCTAGGATATAGCTTTAACTGCCTCTCTACTGATAGTTTACTGATAGATGACTCTTGTCATTTTGGGAAACCCTAATTAGGGTTTGGTTGTAATAATCTTGGCCGTTAATCTTGTTTTAATCTCGGCCCTTCATTTCATTTTTTAAGCTCTATATAAAACTGATGCTCTCTCACTTTCATTTGTGTGGAGATAGGATATGAGATTGTTGCATTGAGACTATTTCGAATAATAAAAGCTCTTGAGCATGACTTGCCTTGAATAACTTCTTATTATCAAATAGTAAGCGAGGTTGCATATCTTCTTCCGCCATAGATAAAAGTTAAAGTTAGATTAGGTAGAATTTGCTTTGAAAGTTGGTTAATTGAATGAGAGATTGATTGTATTGATTCAATGGTGAAGTGTAGCTCATACTTTCTTCGAATGGATGATTTGCATTCGATGCGTAAAGTTAGCCTGAGCTCTTAATTGTGGAAACTTAACTTCAGCCTCATTCGAGGTTTGAAAATTATTATCACAACCCTTGAAGATTGCACCCATTTTGCGTATGTTGTCCTGCAGGAGGCGAAACAAAGTGTGGTTTATTCCCTTCACCGAATCCTTATTGTCTCTTGAGTTCTTAGGCATAGACTAGATTCTCCTAAACCCTATCCTTTTGCCATTTTTTTGAGATCCACAATTGAAGTCCCATTGAAGAGAGCCTTTAATGATAAATTTCCTAAGTCCTAAACTTGTGAAGATTTCCTTAACGTAAGTCCCCTTGTTCATTACCAGCATATCACAACGGCCATTGAGCTTATCCACACGTCGAGACCCGACAAAAGAAACCTTGGAATCGCCATATGATCTTCTCGCAATCTTAGCATACACGGTGGTTTTTCAAGAGAGGATAGAGTGTCTTTGGACATTTTATTCTGTGTGTTCGGTGAATGATAAAACGTACACCAACAGTACGTCCGTACAAAAATATAATAAAATATATATATGCAACCTAGAAACAAAAATAAGTTTAGAATGTCATATACCAATACATATGATAAACAAAACCATGACAAGTTTCAATTTTTGAAACATAATATACTAATTTATATTACAAATTTACTAATTACTAATTAGAAATATTCAAAATTATATTTTGAAAAATTAAAAATTATATTTTAAAAAATTAAAAATTATATATATTAACTTAAATTATTATATATTAATATTATGAAATATGTAAAAATTATATATATCTTTTAAAATTTAAAATTATGAAAGATTTAAACACTAAAAAATTTAAATAAAAAATATTTATGTTTACATATTAAATAATAAATATCTAAAAAATTAAAAATATTGTAATAGATTATAGTATTTACTATTTTCAACACATTTTAATATTTTAAAAGATTTAAAAAAAAAAACCAAAAATAAAAAATTGAAAAACTATAAAATTTAGAAAACCCTATGTTGGCCGCGTTTTCCTCTCGCAGCGATTTCCTCCAGCCACGTTTACCTTCCTCATGTTCGTGTTTTTCTTGCTCTGATCGCGTTTTTCTTCCTTTGATCGCGTTTTTCTTCCTCCTAGTCGCGCAAATGATCTCTATTCTCCATATGTTTTTGCAAGGTTGCATTTTTCGCAGCTAACAAACAGTGAAATAAAATGCGAAATGAAACATAATAACCCGTGAAATGAAACTCGAAATCCGTGTTTAAGTGACAAATTCGCCCTAAAAATTGCATTTTTTTGATGAAAAGTTCAAATCGAGTTTTAAAATCGGTCAAAAAAAGTCTTTGAAACGCCATGTCAGCCGCGGAATCACTTGGAAATGTCCATGTATTTCAAAATCGAACCTACAGGCCCAAATCCGATTCCTAGACAATTCCACCACAATTCGATTCCGAATCCGTTTCCGAAATGTTTCCGGTTCTGAAACGATGCCCTGGGAGCGACGATTTGGCTACTTAGCCCTTAATGCAAAATTAAATACTTTAAAGGCTTTAAAAACAACTTAAGTTGATTGTACTAGGCGCCAAGGTACTTTTTATGTCCCCTCAGGACCCTCATTAATAAAATACTGTGTTCCACGGCCTTTTGGGGACGGGGACGGGGGGACGGCTGGGGATGTGTTTCCGGGACGTTTCCTAGGGGCCCATTTTTACGGGACGGTAGGGGACGGCGACATACAAAATACATATATATATGATTTTTTCAAAATTTATTAATATATTATAGACAGAGAGAGGGAAAGAGAGAGATATATGTCAATAAAGTAATAATTGATAACAACAATATCAATATTTAAATAAATCGCGAGAGTAGTAGTATAACAACATAATAAATGTCATTAAAGCATTATAAAATTTATCATAGCAATATCAAACATCAATAAAACCATGGTCTATCAATATCCAAATGTTTCATAAGAGGATTTTACATTGACATCAAATGGTTGATTTGTGAATTTTTGAGAGACCCCACCTAAATTGATGTCACCCATTGAATCTTATATTTGCAGACATAATTAGAACCATTTTTGTTGATTTTACTTGTTATGTTGCCAAATCTTCTATAAGAGGATTTTACATTGACATCAAATGGTTGATTTGTGAATTTTTGAGAGATCCCACCTAATTGATATCACCCGTTGAATCTTATTTGCAGACATAATTAGAACCATTTTTGTTGATTTTACTTGTTATGTTGCCAAATCTTCTATCTTTAGAGGATTCTTCAAGGTTTTTAGGTTTTTCTTACATCCGAGTAGAACCATCTTCTATAGCTTTGACTGTGAGGACTGATAATGTCAAGTTCAGATTTAGCTTATCTGTGTTGGAGAAATGATATGTTTTTTATTCTAACACCCTGCAAGACAAGTAATCTATGCATAAAAATAATTTCACTTTTCACTGAGTCAATCTAATTCCAGACATTGCTGAATTTCAAAGTTTGAAAGCAAATTACCCAACAATTTAAACATTTCAAAGCAGCTGCTTTAAGTTTCGCTACTCACAAGATTTCATCAACTATGTGTGATAAAATTAAAACAGGTGAGGTAACTAAAGCCAAGGCCAAGGTTGAGATTTTAGAAGCAGAGAATGCAGAGTTGACATCAACCTTGAAAGCATTGAAGGAACAATTATCTTCATATGATGGGTTGATTTTATATCCAACATATTCTAAGAAGTTGGTGGCTTATCCTGTATCTCAACGGCCTATGCTAGAGCTAGCTATGAAGGCTAATTTCTACAAGAGTCGGCATGAAATACAATAGAAGACTAAGGCAGCCATGGCAGTAGCAACAGGAAGACCAATTGATAAATCTGAAGAGGATTCGTCACAGACGCAATAAATGGAAAATGGAAAATGGAGCTTGCCATAAGAGAGCCAAATAATGATCGATTGATTTATGAAACTTTATAAAGTTTCATTTAAATTTTTCTTTTTAGACTTTAGACAAACATTTTATGTTGCTGTGGGCCCAACAAAACATTTAGCAGCAATATAAAATGTTTAAAAAAACAAAATTGTAAATTTTTTTAATTTTTGGAGGCTCCATGTACGCAGGGGACGGTTAGCCGTACCCGGGGAAGGGGGACCGTTCCCAACCAGGAGGAAACGTTTCCTACCGTTTCCTGTGAATTTTCCTAATTCGGGGACGGCCGAGGACTGTCCCCAATGCGTCCCCCTATCCCCGGGACAGATGGGGATGGGTACAGGGGATTTTGGGGCAGGGGACGCGTCCCCGTGTAACACAGATAAAATATAAAGCTACTTTATAATAGACCTTTTTTTGAAGCATAAATCAAATATTAAATTGATTTAGCCTTAGTAACTTTATATCAACTGAATTTTGTGCTGTAGTGCCCCGCCTGACTGGGACCCATTGACCCAAATTTACTTACTATTTTTAGAAAGTACTAAAAATAGTAAATTGTGCCCTAGAGTTTGAATCGAAGAGAAGCTGAAACGCTCGAAAGGACTCTCCAAAGACCGAAACACCGCACCAGACCCCCTGCCAAAAATAGCATGTACTAAAAATAGTAAGTGTGCCTGAATCATCCCAACTGAAAGAGGACGTCGTAAAAATGAGGACACTACATATTCCTCATAATCTTTTCTTAGTTATCTATCAAAAGAAATGTTAGTAATATAGAAAAGGTGGTGCTTGTTTTTGAGAGAGCTTTAGTTGTTCCTTTCTTTCATTTTCCGTATGCCTCATCATACCCATCAATGTAATCATCTTGCAGTACACTGGCTTTGACCTCATCTAAATGATCCAAATAACCCCTCAGCAGGCGACTGTTGCTAGTACTTGTTTAAATGAGATAATAGCACCCAAGTGGGGAAATATGTCCTAATATTAACTTTGGTGGTTAAGTTTCTATTGATGTGGTTATTCGTGTTGGGTAAGGGTGTGCCTGATAGCCCAATGTATGTGGCAAGCCTTTAGTGTTAAAAACCTTTCTGGAATTTTATTTCATTCCTGCAACTTTAGGAAAGTTAGTCGCTCAGGATGAACT
Organism: Sequoia sempervirens; assembly: GCA_007258455.2. Lineage (NCBI taxonomy): Eukaryota > Viridiplantae > Streptophyta > Pinopsida > Cupressales > Cupressaceae > Sequoia > Sequoia sempervirens. Next base: position 47,847 of record VDFB02259388.1, read on the forward strand.
AAAAGAAAGTTGTCGTGTTTGTTTGGCCAAGGCGTGAATGTCTTATCTTATGAAATGGAATAGAATGGATTGGACAGAGCTTCTCTGTATAGATTTCTACTGAGCTATGTTGACCTGTTTGTGTAAAATTTTTGGGCTTTTACCTGTTCAGTTTGGACAGTCTCAGAGAATTTAATCCAACCTCCTGACAATATATTTTTCTGAAGAATTGCATTTTATATTGCAACTGAGAATACAAAAAATTCAACAGTTTCCTCCCTGCATACATTATATTCTTAATGGAAAATTTATTTTCCATGAATCCAACAAGTTATTATGGGTTATGGCAAAATTAAATGAAAATTTCTTTCTAAGTTTCTTAAATAATAAATTGTTGAAAGCCAAACCCTCCATGGCATAGGAGACAGCTCACCAGAAATTAGAAATTTTCAACAATATAATTTTTTTTATAATGATAAGAAATGAGATGAGAAATGCATTAGAATTATAATGCATAATTTCATTATATAGCCTTTATATGCAAGACTATGTATACTAATAATAGCAGAATGAACTCCAGGTTCATCCTTTACATATTAGGCTGTATAGAACTCCTCAACAAAACATCACATGGAATACTTTGTTCTCAATTTTCAGAACTTTCAAAATCAGTGGAAAGATACTTTTCCTCTGCCGAAACTCTTAAGAATACCTTGTTCTCAATTTTCAGAACTTTCAAAATCAGTGGAAAGATACCTTTCCTCTGCCGAAACTCTTAAGAATACCTGGCATTAAAATAAAATTACTTTTAGTAAATGTTTGTTGCTTATTTGCAGTGCTTCTAAACTGTGTGATCAAGTGATCGTAGAGATAGTAGAACAACAGGGAATTTTGAATTATGGGCTCAAAATTATCCCACTCAGTGGATTTTTGGATTTAATACTGTTCTCAAGTGTGTCACTAGAGGGTTCTATATACCTGATTTGGTGTTTAGTTGTATGGGTTTATTTCATATTAACAGGACCCAGCACAAACAATCTGAGACCTGCAAGAACAAGCCAATTGGGCATTAAAACAAGCTGAGCTGATCAGGGAGGTCAGACTTGTAAGAGACTTGAGACTTAACCATGCTTGAGCATATGTTTTAATAGCATGCATACTGGTATTAGTGACAGATAATTGGATATGCATTCACTGTCTGAGCTCTATTGAATAGCTTTTTCATACTTCAAGGCATCCTTTGAATGGGGAGTGCCACCCCTAGTTTGAAGCATAAAGAGAGAGGGATAAGATTGTTCCTAGGTCCACACCTTAATTTGTTTCACTGTTGGCCTTTTCATGACCAATTGTTGAAGTCAGTCAGTTGAGGGGACACGTAGTCAGTTTTATTATATGGTTTTATTCACACTTGAATGTGATTGAAACTCATAGGGAGGCTATTTGCTTGTTTTGCATGTAGAAACAAATGAGCTGCACCTTTCTCGTCTAGCTTTTGCCCGATGATCCAAGTATTTTTTTTATTCACAACTTTTATCTGTTGCATGATCTTGGTATTATTTTAAAACTTTCTAAAGGATTTTGAAACAGGAAACTAATAGCATGAGATAATATAGCCTGGATATTAAAGTTCCATTATGCATTGTCTTTTGTTGTATTGTTTTATATTCTTTATGAGTTTGATAGTGGTCCACAAGCAACTTGGAGCGATAATGAATTGATTTATTGTTTGATTGTACTTGGTTAATATGTTTTGAAGAAAAATATAATGTTCTCTATTGAGGAGTACCCAAGCATAATGTGCTTATACACTTGTCTGATTGGACTGCAGGCATCTGGAAGAGAGGCAATGATGGCTGGTTTTTATCATGAAGGTTATGAGGAGTCTTTATTAATGCTCATGAGAAGACGGGGAGTTGATTCTGGATTAGTAGTAAAGGTTAATACTGGTCTACTTCATTTTTAGCTTTGGAAACGTTTTGAGTTATCTAAAATTGAAAGAAAAGAAGATAAGAGTTTCATTGTAAAAAGTTTCAAAACATAGAAAAGAAATGAACCTCTCTCTATAGCATAACTATTTGTCTATTATCTATCTGTGTGGACATTATTATGCATATCTTTTTTTTGGTAAAGATTATTATATTAATAATGAAAAATGTTACATAGAAGGGGGCCTCAAGGGAACAAAATCAGGCCAAATTTAAGATTACAAAGACCACAGGGACTTGAGATTGACAAGGAGTATTTCATTGTGCAAAATGAGTAGAAACTTTGAAGAGCAATTAGACATGTTTAAAGATATGGATTTGGATTTCTTGTTACATGAAGATGGTTTCCTTTTGCTTGTATGGCTTCAGAGATTTCTTGCAAAATGATTAGATTTGGATTTACTTTAGCTCATTCCATCTAGATTGAGTATTAGGGACGGAGGGATTCCTTTCGCAAACATGGGTAGAGGTTGAGGAGTGATTGAGAGAAGGATTTCATGGACTGAAGGGTGGGATTGGGGCGAAATAATATATGGATGATGGATAGAGGGTTGGGAAAATGAAAGTGAAGGAAATCCTTGGGAGGTGTGAAGGCCAAATTGGATAAAGTGAGGATGAGTGATGCTCTAGCCCAAGCATTTAGGTGTGACAGTTCAGATGCAGAAAAGATTTGCTGTTGCTGAAGAGCCTTAGGGAAAATTATTGGGGTTTAGAAAGGAGGGATGACATTAGAGATATCAAGAGTGTTAATACCTGATTTAGATGGATACCTCCATGTTGGTTAGTAAGTGAAGAAGTGGTAAGAAGAATAAACTTGCCCTTCATGGCCTTGGTACTCTGCTGCTCCTCATCATCAAGAGGGATTGTGTGTTTGAGGATTGTTGCTGCACTACCTTTCCCTCTTCGTTTCTCAAGTGAAATTTTTCCTCATTCTCATCCCTTGTTACTAGTTCACTTCAGGGGTTTTACTTGCTCTTTGTTTACATTTCTCTCTCCCTGGCCTCATAATTTGTAATAATCCGGACCAATTTTTTTTCAAATTTTGCCAAGTACACAACAATACAGAAGGCACTCGTTAGGGTTAGATAAATCAAACCAGCAGTTACAATATAACTCTTTGCCAAGAATGCGCACTCAATCTCAACAAGAGAGAGGCTGTCATATGGCAAGAGGATAGTCAATACAATAAATCAGAACTGCAACTGAAAGTAACTCAACACCAAGTATGTGCTACCCAAACCAGAATGGAATGAGGCGACCATTTGGTGGAGATTTAAAGAAATACAAATGCAACTTCGAATAAACTCAACACCCAGAATGTGCTTTCAAACCCGGAGTGGGAATGGAGCTACCATAGGGCGGAGATGAAAGATATTACAATGCAATTCAACTGTAGATAGGCGGCAAGCCAGCCTCTTCCACTTATTCAGTGGGCAGTTACAAATATGAGATTAGCAAGAATAAGAAAGATGCTGACAGTACTACTGTTCAGCTTACAATATCAGAGATTTATCTGTTAAGCACAAGATAAGAGTGTTCCCAATGCTGCAACAAAGTACAATGCTTTCCTTAATACTCTCAATGTCTCTCCTTTCAAAACCTAACTCAAATGATAGATTTTATGCAAGCTGTTATGACAGAACCAAGACTGAAAATGATAACCAGCAGTACAGTAACTCAGTGAAATGCACACAACTCACTCAAAACTGACCCAAATGACTTCAAATCTGATGCAATAGACCCTCAAGAAGATGGCGCCTAGCTTAGTTATGAGAAGGGACAGCTAAAAGTGGCTATTAATTAATGGCACGGATCCCAAAGCACTCCAGAAAGTAGGGCTTTCAAGAAATGACGAATTTGCTTTATAAAATCAGAAACTTCATTAAAAATCCCACAAATTTGCAAGTAAGGTCGCCCCAAGTAGAGAAGATGATATGACCAACACCCAGAACAATATCTTTTTTTATTTTTGATATATGAATGAAACTTCGAATCAGCTATGATATTCAGCAACATCCAGAATATGATAGAAATGCAAGTACTCAGCTACAAAATGCAAGATCATCAAAACAATGCAAAACCTCACTACAAATTCACTCAAAACAAGCAAACCTCTCTACTAGGTGCTATCTCTCAAGCACGAAGTCGAGCCCAAGCTAGGAGGCATTCATTCCTCGAAGCAATCCAGCAACCATTTCGGCAGCATAACAATACTCAAGATATCAGATGTTGAAAATGAAGACCAAGACCTCCTTTTATAAACTTGTGATGACTTTCCAGAAGCTTCTAGAAACCCTAATTTTCAAATTTGAAGTAACTCCTTTTCCCTCCAAAGATGGCGTCCCTTTTCTCAAGGCAATTTAACTTTTTAATTTATTTTAAAATCTTCACTTCATAAAAAGGCGTCCTCTTTTAAAGCATTGTTTTTGGCCTTAAGAAAAATATTAAATCATCAGCATGAGGCGCCACCCTTCCAAGTCCCCTTTTTAAGAACAACTTAAAGTTGTTTCACTAGACCAAGGGGTCACAATAATAAAATATAACATTAAAGTATAATATTTTAAAATCAACTGGATATCTCACCAAAAATGCTTCCCAAGGTCAACATTGATCGAACCAAATGAACATACTGAAGATGAGAGCCAACCGAGCCGAAGCCAACAGGACCATTGCCAGAAATAGAATTTACTAAAAATAGTAAATTCTCGAAAGTGCTCAGAATGCCAAACCGAAACCACCAACGCGAAGCTCTCAGAAAACCCAGAAGGAATCCGCAATCCAAGTTCAACATTTCCAAGTGCAAGCTCCGCAAAAGGACGAAAACGTCCTCCAAGAAGTTTGGAAACCCTGATTCAAGCCTCTGCTTAGCCTACGAGTTCCCAGAAATAGGCTAAAACCAAATGAAGAGCGTAGGGCTAAATTGGGGACATTACATAATTCCTCTGATTTCTACAGCTTCTTGAGGAGACATTCTTGTAGTGAAATCACAGTGAACCTGGGGGAGTTGCTGGGGATTTGATTTGTAAATTCTAAGCAATCTTTCACTGGCCACATTTGTTACAGAAAGTTTACAATAGTGAGCAACCATGAAAATTTTACAGTGAAATTTGAGGTGAGCTGTTTGGAATTGGAAGGGCATTGCGAAAAATATGGAAAAGGGGAAAAGCTAAAAGAATTAGCTTTAGTTGAACCTCTGCTGTATACCTTGTCATTCTTTGCTTAAATAAATACAGCACCAGAATTTTCCTCAACACTTTTCCACCGCATTTGAGATTTGTAATGAACTCTTGCAAGGATTCAATGAAAATTATGTGTGCTCTCTTCCTAAAGGCAGAGGAGTCGCTGAGGTGAGAAGCAATTTCCAAATCTATATTTTGCTGATGACTTGATTGCAGAGTAAATGGAGTGAAGAAAGAAGCCGTTAAGGGAAAAGATGTGAAAGCCAGGGGAAGTTTTCATTATTGATACATGACTTGGAGGAGAGGATGGCATTTTGAAGAGGTGTCTAGTAGGGAGAAATAATAGAGGGTGGGTGTTATAAGGACAGGAGTAAATAGAAAAAGAATTCTATTGCAGAGGCAGAGAATAAAGTGGGTGGGGTGTAAAGAAGCCCTGAGTAATTCATAGGGGCATGTGAGTGTGTCTTGGAGGCATGACATAGATAAGGGAATTTTTTTCCATGGTGGTTAAAAGATGTTAGGTAACATAGAGTGGTGAAGGAGACATGATAAATAGTGGGTTGATAAAAGAACAACAAAAAAATCATTAAAAATTGGGGACATAAGTTAGGCTGATTATTGTTTTGATGCCTAGTGTTAAAGGTTATCTTGCTAGACTTGGAAGGAGAAGGATGGAAGTGACTCAGATATCTAACACTTCAATTAACATTTCCTTCAAGTGCAACTCTATCTCTCAATGGGCTTGGTAGATCTTGTAGTTCCAAATAGTGAGTTATTGATTAGAAGCATCTCTTGTAACAAGATTGGCTAGCATGTTTACCACTTTATTAGAGTTGGATACTTCTCCTCTAACTGAATACATGTATCTATGTATGGGATACTAAATGTAGATAAGATACATTTGGATATGGCATGGATACCATAGTTAGACATATCTATATATAAGTCTATATCTGGGCCGTACCTTGTATGTCTACATATGACACCACATTGTCTGGGGCCCTATCCAGTTTATAGGACACATGCATATACATATACATATGGGTAAATAACATGTTGCACCCAATTTGAAACTTGATTGTGTTACAAGAAACTTCTTTGTCATCAAAATCAATTGTTTGTCTGTTAATCTTGAAGTAAAAGAAAGTCATTTTCGACAAAAAACACAAATTGTGTGATAGTCAAGAAGTTGTTTTTTGAAAAAAATCAAATTGTCATTTCAAAATAATAAAAAAAAAATGCCAATTTTATCGAATGTTTATAATTTGTCTATTGATTTTAACTTTAATTATTAATTATATAATAATTGAAGTTGTCATTGTTGGTCAATTTTAATTTTAATCAGGGAAACCCGGGGACGCGCCCCCCCCTCCCCCCCCCTCCCCTCCCCCCAAATGCCCCTTCCCTGTCCTTGGGACGTCCTGGTACCAGGAGATGGCAGGGAACCGTCCCCTTTTTTGCAAAATTTTCAGGAAACGTCCCTGAAACGGGGGGACGCCGTTGACCCGATGGGGGACGGCTAACCAGTCCCAGGGACGGCCAGGGGACGGCTGAGCCGCCCTCGACTATCCTAGGATGGCCGACCGTCCCCCACGTCTTGAGAGATTTTAAAATGAAAAAAAAAAACATAAAACAATTATAACTGTTCAACATATTTGTCCCTTGGTAAGTGAAGTGTCCCACCCCAAATGGAACAATCTCTATTACAATTTGGCTTGATTAATTTTCATATTGACACATGGGACATTTTATCAAACATTTTGTATGCTATTGGTCTGAGTTTACAATGAGTTTTCAGATTGCAAATAACATGTAACAGCAGTTTCAATAGATCACTTCATATGTTGCATTTTCCATTTCCATAGTCAAGATGACCATTCAAACATGAAGAATGTGCAAATCTGAAATAACAGTTTATTCACTTCATGACAGTTGCATTTCCAGAATTTCATATGATCTAGTTTACAACTTGAAGTGCATATTGAACCGAACTTTCTATTCTGAGACACACTTATGACTGATTTGACAAATGAGCCAGAGAATGCATTAACAACAACAATTGTATAGTTCATAGGCAATTTTCTAAGTATGCTTAATTCTGAAATAAACACCTATACAGCCCAGTTTGCTACAACAAACTAATATCTCAGAAAATGGATTGATTACATGGTTCAAGACTATACTGTGCAGCTACAACAGTGTCTACAACACTTCTAGACACTCAGAATATTATACTAAGCAACCCTTGATCCATTTGCACCACATAAAAATTATATGACAGCAATGTAGTCTTTGGGCATTTTGATATAAATTTATAAATTATAACTTGGAGGTTGTTTCATGATTCGTATATGTTAATTTTGAATGCGTATGAGTATTGGCATAATGTTGAACACAAATGTTATATGTTAATGTTCTATAATGTATATTATGAATGCCTTATCCATGTTATCTATTGAATATTTAAAATTTCCCCATATTTTTAAAATTTTCCCTATATTTTTTATATAGCCGTCCCCTGCCGTCCCTAAATTTGGCCTAAAAAATCGGAAATTTGGGGACTCGTCACATCATCCCCTGTCGTCCCTGTCTCGGAAACTTGGGGTAACCCTGATTTTAATTGTTAATATAACTATTATCTTAAAATTAAAATTATTTATTTATTTAAAAAAAATAAAAAAATAACATAAAATGTAATTAGAAATTTAATTTTTAATACTTTTAATTGTTAATAATTATTATTTTTGAACTAGAAAGCTCCCCCAACCCCCAATATTTTAGACTTATTAACTTCTTGGCTAACACTCCAAAAAATCCACCTTTTCCAGTATTTGGATCATAAGCCCATCAATTATCATTTGGGAGTTTTGGAAAGAAAGAAATAGACACATTTTTCAAGAAAAAGAAATGTCAGTAGATGCATTTTTAACCAAAATTAGAGAACGCAATTGAGGAAATTGTTAACAATGTGGTGAAAACTCAGAGCACAAAGTATCATTTACTTCCTGGGACAATGAATTAATGAAGAGATGGGGAGCTCTTAAGGTCCCCCCAATTCATGGGATAGGAGGGACTAATCCCCAAACAAACCCAAGAATGGGAATAAGTTGGATGGTTCCTCTTAAGGGATGGTTCAAACAAAACTTCGATGGAGCTTCGAGGGGAAAGCCTAGAAAGTCCAAAGTTGGTGTCATAATCATATCATGACAAGAAACTGATTGGAGCAGCTTCAAAGAGATTAGTGAGTGAAACTAACAACAAAGTGAAAGTGCAAGCCCTCCTCCTTGATCTACGAATTTGCAAACTATACAGTGTCAACAAGTGCAAATTGAAGGTGATTCAATGGTCATTGTAAATTCTATCAGAAAGAGAGAATCCTTAAATTGGATGAGAAACAATACACCAAGACAATGTTGGCACCTATTGGAGTCCCTCTCAACCTTCACAAGCATGTCTATAGAGAAATAGATTGCCAAGTAAACTCCCTTGCCAATTTGCTGTTGACATGAAGAGAATGTGTCATTTCCAAACAAGAGCAAATGTGGCAAGATATTAGTCCTTCAATATTCATTACTGCACCCTCCGCAACTTGCGAGGCTAAATCATAAGGATGTGGCATTGGCAAGTGTTGGCACATGTAATGGTAGAGAAGGTGTTCTTGCACTGTAGATTTCTAGGCATGTGAGACAGTGAGACAATATGACAAGATATGCATTCAACTCCCTTTGATGGTTCATAAATGCCTCTTTGTCATTCCATTTTAGGCAATATTGTAGGAGTTGTAGAATGGCAACAATGGTTAGGCTAGTGGCTAAATAGAGGCAAATTACCTTTCTGGGTGATATCTCTGCTCTCAAGCTAAGAAAGGTTTTCAAAGTGAATGCACTTATTATGATTTGGAGTTACTCTTGGGAGCAATCTCTATTGATGATGCATATATATAAGGTCAATATGGATGTCTTGTTGATGTTTGTTCCAATCTTTTTTGAGAGTAGGGGAGGCTAAAGAGATAATTCGTGTGGTGGTTGAATCATTGAGTACACCACAAAGGCGACATGGTCTTCAAGCTCTTTTGGATGATGTTACGGGTTTTGGATTACATTGCTCCCACAAGTTTGTGTATTTCTTTTGTGATACCTACCACTAGGAAGAATGACTCTTTGCAAACGTCAGGAAAAATGGGGGATTGAATTCATCAAATACCAACAGGAGTAGCACGATCATTAGGATAGATTGGTCTTTTGCATTGAAAAATGACAACTCGGACAATGGTGAGGAGGACCAAGGACCATAAGAAAGCTAATATTTGTTACTTCACACAATACAAAGGGGTGAGTAGTGTAGTCAAATCTCCACAACTTGTTCATAAAAATATTAAACATAGAGGATAATACATGTTTTAGGAAGAATAGTACTCCATGGGGATTTTGTAATGAGGCCCTTCATATTGGAGTAACCAATATTGTAATTTTTTGTCAAAATAGTATAATGGATATGGACCCTGTTGGCGTTTCAATTCGCACCTCTAAAGTGCAGATTGGAAACAGACAGCTATGCATAGTTAGACTGCTCTTCAAATTAGGAGGGGAAGCTCCCTCTTTGTTGATTATGCGTAAAAATAATACTAAACTAATTTCCTATCTTTTTATCTCAGCTGAGAGCACAAGGTTATAAAACTCTTTGCGTCGTAGCTGAGGTTTTCTCTAGTTTCATAATTTCAACTACAACTAAGCCTAAACTAATGACACTTCTATCTTCTCGAGTAAATTCAGAGCAAGAGAATTTAGAAGTAAATAGGGAATGGTTGATTAAACACAAAACTTAGAAAAACTGGTTTCCAAAACACATCCGAAGACTCATTGTACTTTCAGATGTAAGCTGAAACAAAGTTCATGAAAGCATAACACAAAGCTTAAACAAACTTATCTCCAGAACGCATCTAGAGACTCATTGTACTTTTAGATGAATGCTGAAATAAAGATTATGAAAGTGAAACAAAAAGATTTTGAGACTTTGGATCAAAGCAAGGTAGGCATAAGATTTATTTCCTCAAAGCTTTCCAACAACAATTACATATTTGGGACAGCAGATTGTAGCAAGAAGACAAGCATACAATTTACAATCAAACCAAATTACATTGAACAAAGTGAACATATACTGAATAAAAAAGAAGCAGGCACTAGGGCTCAGCGTTTTGTTATCACAAGCACGGTTAAGAAAATAATGAGCAAAGGATGCTCTTATTTATACACAAACACGGGAGTAGGGAACCCTAAAATCTCCTTGTGTTAACAATCAGTCTTGCCAATCTGTAAGATTTATTTCTGTCTAATAAACAAAGATAACTAACAGTTAACTGGAATGACTAACATCAGTTAACTGATCTAAAACTAAAGAAAACTCCAACTGTACAATAGATGTCTCCAAAGTTAGACATGCATGAAAAGAGGACAGTTAGTTAACTTGGAAAAGTCATCAAGTTAACTACTGATTTAAAATTCTATCCTTGGTGAATGCCACATGCCTCAACTAGTAGTTCACTGGTCGCCAATTCAAGCAATCTTATCTTCCAAGAAGCTGTTAACTGCCTCTTCATTTGGAGCACTGATACTCTTCTGAATGATGTGATGACTCTACAACATTTCTTCGCCATCCGTGATCTGATTTTGAAATTCACTTCTTCTTTCAGCTGCTTCATCAAATCTCGCTGACATCACTGCAACTTGACTCAACTTGCAGTCAACAGGGTCACCATTGAAATTACTATAGATGAGGTCCTGAAATTCCATCTGTACTTCGCCGAGCTCAATGTAATCACCATCTTCACGTTGATACTGGCAAGGGACTTGTGACATGAACGTTTTTTATGAACTTAAGAGCACTTGCCACCTTCTGTCTACATTCAGTCATTTCTATAGAGATTGCTTCGTAGGTGTTTACTTTGAAGATTTGTTGTTCTCTCCAAGTAAAAAGCTTTTGTTTGTCTTCTTCCGTAGTGACTGAATCATACGCCATCCTCAAGTGAGAAATGATGATCTCATCCCTAGACTTCCTTTTCGCTATGCTTTGCCCTTACTCTTGAATTCCTGAGCGAAAGTCATGGGCGTTGTACCTCAACTGATACACTTCTGCAAGTATGAATCTGCCCCTGGTGACATACTCTTCTACCCAGTCTCTCAAGTGTTTCCCATAAATAACCAACTAACTCAGCTGATTTTGATCTGCAGATGATTCTAGCATATGTGGGAGGAACGCGGTGACGTGTGAAGTACCGTGAAGTAAGTTGGAGATGTAATGCCGCAACTGTTGAGTTTCAGCCTTGAGGGCTGCCTATTCTTCTCCATCTTTGAGTACTCTCTCCTTCAAGTTCACTACTGCAACCTCAAAGAGATTTACATCAGCTTGTTGTGTACTTCTACCAAGGTTGACTTTGACCAATGTGAAGTCATCGGCCTCAACCTCATTGGCATTCTTGTTCTTTGGCGATGTAGCAATTTGAATGACCACCTCGTTGTCAGCATTCTTCTCCATGTGAACTTGCTTTTTGAGTTTCTTTTCTGATGTCTTGATATACATTATCAAACTCTACAAAGTCCAATTGGTAAGAAGTTTTTCTCCTCTTCTTGCCTAGGAGGTTCTCAAGCCAAGGTGAAGAGTCTTGACTAACTTCACTGGTAGGATTGGTTCTAGTCTCATCAACTCCTAATGAATGAGTTGGTGTCGAGATGTCATGAACTTGGTGAATCAGGCTCCAAGTCAATGTGAATTGGAGACAGTTGCGGTGGTGACGGAAAAATGGGAGGTTCTGCTTCAACTTCTGGTACTGATTCAACTGTATCCTTGGCTGCATCCATTTGTTGTTCCTGTTGATTCCTAACAGGAGACTGCATCTTTTCCTTCAAATTCATTGACATGTTGCAGTTCTTTGAACCCTCTGGAGGATTGCTCATCGCTTTCACTCTGGGTTTCCATCTGGAAGTGGAAGGTAGTGTGGTGGAAACCATCGGCAGCTTTGTAACTGGAGTGACTACCTTCCGCGTCTTCTTGCTATCCAAGAATAGCCTGCTATTCTTTACAACCCGACTTGTCCTTTCCTCAATGGAGGTGCTCTCTTTGGCGTACCAATCAATTGGTCGAAGTGGTTGCTGACCCACCTGATTCTAGTATATGTGGTAAGTAAAACTTCTCCATCATCATCTGATAAACCCTCCACATCCTCTGATAAGAAATCAGCGATCTGTGGAAGTGTGAATCTACTGTAATTACGTCGGCGCACTTTAAACTCATCTTCACAACTAATCCAAAAATCTTCCATGGAAGGTTTATGTGAAGAATTTTGACCAAGGCGAGCTGCCAAGAGACCCCAAGGGTCATATGAACGCCTTTCTATGAGAAACTTGAGATTAATCTCCGTCATTTTGTTGCTCATCAACTTGGCATCAGCTGCTGATTTGCATTTGTATATACCCAACTCAAAAGGGAAATTGGCAACAAACTTGTGTTTGTTATGCAAAAAAGTGTGGACTTCATGTAATTGCTGTAGAAACTCCATGAAAACTACCTTATTCGATGGATATCAAGGTAGCATGGTTGGACTGCCTAAGAAGCCATATACGTGAATGTAGGAAAATGTGGGGAATTGGATAAACCAATCAGCCCAATCCGCCATTGCCAATCTGGCATTTGCTGAGAACCGTATATGCATCTCGTTGTCAAGATCCTGCACTATATGCATCAGGAAAAGATCATTTGCCCGCTTGAAGTGTCGTTCTGACTGTGAAAATTCTAACTGCGGGAAATGCTCATGAACCTTCTGCACACCTAGAGTTCCAACAACATTCAACCCTCTAAACTTGCCTTGGAAGGCTATAAGATATATGAGGTATGAAGTCATATGGAATTCATGGGCCTTGAAGAACCTTGTCATCTGGCTGTGAAGAGTGTTGTTGATCAAAGTAGGCCAGTCGTAGTGTTCTTTGTTGTTGACAAGCTGAGACATGATGTAGAACATCCATGGCTGAAACTTGTGTGCTTTTGCTTGACTCGTGACACGGTTGAGCAGAGTGATCATGACAGCAAACTCATCCTTGAATCACCACATCCAATGTTCCTTGGCAAACTGGTTTGTTTCTCTTTGAGCCACCTTTGTGCCATCCTTTTTTGGCACGGTTCCTTTTGCGTATTCCATGCCTTTTCACATTCTTCAATTGATATAATGAGGTTATCTGGACATGGCGGAATGGCAAAACACTTCTCAATGTTTGCTGGCTTGAGGCTGCAAATTTTTTGCCCATCTATTGATTGGATTTCCCTTGTAGTGGGGTTGTAATGCTTGACACAAGCAATTACAAACTCAATTGCTTGCGTTGAGATGGGAAAGAGGCTGCCTCAAGTAACCCAGATTGTTCCAAATTCTGGATTGTGATGCAGCCTACACTTGCCAAAGTGTTCAAATCAACTACTGGATGTACTCGATGTAAGTTAGTGTCAAGTGTCTTTAAGAAATCGTGAAGCAAGACCGATTTGGTTTTGAATTCGATTTGAGAGAACTACATACTGAAAAACTCGACTTTTGACTGTGAACACGGATATGTTTGAACAATTTTTGCACAGAAGCTAAAAATAGCTTTGCTGAGAGGCAAAAAAAGGCAGATTTTTGGATAAAAATCTGAGATATGGGTTTTGTTGAGAATGTTTTTCAGAATAGACCCAAATCATCCGTTTTCTAAAAAATTGACTTTTTAAAGAACGTGCAAGAACCTCTCAGAGGTAGAAGCTGCAAAGCTACTTTTTCTTGAAAAAATGTGAGATATGAGTTTTGTAGGCACCTGTGTGTTGAAGAGACCCAGATCATTCGTTTTTTGAAAAAGATGATTTTTTTTTGAAACCCTAAAAAATGGAAGCCGCAAAATCTTTTTTTTTTTTGAAAAAATCTAGGACGTGGGTTTTGTGGCCAATTTTGTGCTGAACAAACCCAAATGGTTAGATCTGTGAAAAGATTGATTTTTCAGGAAACCCTAAAAAATAGGGTTGGAAGCTTTCATAGAAAGTCGCCAATCTTCAAGAAAAATACCAAATAGAAAGACCCAGCTTGATGAAATTCTGAAAAGGAAACCCTCTATCTCTGAAAAGGGACTCCCTGGAAAAATGGATAGTGAAAACGTGTTCTTCTGTGCAACCTAGTCTCGAAACTACGAAGAACTTTGAAACCCCCTTCATCTGATCCTCCAAAATGTTGTTGAGAAGAAAACTCTATGTTTGGCGTTTGAAGTTAACCTCAAAATAATGAAAAAGGATGCCCAAATGCTTCTTAAATAAACTTTGGAGGTGGAAGCATCAATTAACTCGTGAAAACCCCAATTTTAGGAGTCTTCCAGCGAAAATATCCATTAACTTGAAGAATCCCTCAAAATTTGGGTAGCCAAGGCATGAGAAAGCCTTCAAAAAATTGTAAGTCAAGTTGGCTTGGGCGCCTCCTTGAGATAAGGCGTCCAAGTTTGTAGTGTTAGAATATTTTTTTAAGTTTTGAAAATTTGCTTGTCTCTGGTGAGTGATACCCCTTGTTTGAGCATTTGTTTCCCGCCAATCTATGAGCAATCGAGACTGAAAGTGAATTGATCTAGCAAGCTTGATCAAGTTTGAGGAGATTGATACCTTACACAAGCCTCTAACCCTGCATTTGATTGGTTTTTATCTTGGGTGCCCCTGGCTGACTGGGGCGCTTTGCATCACCAAAGTTAGAAGATTTTCCAGTTTTTAATCTTTTCTTTTGATAATATGCCTTTGTTTGATCCTCGATTCCAGATGTTTGATTGATCCTATGAACTTGGCTGACAGATTCACTGCTGTAATGTCCCCTTTTTCGTGAGCATCAAAGTTTTCAGGATTAGCCTATCATCTTACCCTCATAGGCTAATATGGTGGGTTAGAGGGTCCTATGTGGCAAATATCAGGTTGTTTGCTTCTCTAGAGTTTGATATCATTCAGGATTTGTCTTTGGGGGTTGATTTGGACTCAGTTCGTGCTCACTTACTATTTATAGTAAGTCACCTGATCGATGGAGTCTAGTATTACTATTTTTGGAAAGGCACCTAAATGCGCAATTGATGCAGTGTTTGACCTCCTGGTTCAGACGAAATCAAGAAATGATGATTAATGAGAAAGTTATGTTATTTTTAATTATTATTAAAGTCAAGCTTTAATAGTAATTAATTTATCAAAAGGGGTACATATTATAATGTTATATTTTGACTTTATATCAGTGTTCCACGGGGACGCGACCCCCCCCTTTTTTGTGCCGTCTCCCCGTCCAGGACGTTTCAGGGACTTGGAGATGCCATGGAGACGTCCCTTGGCCGTCCCTCCACCGCTGCCGGGACGTGAGAGACGTCTCTGAGACGGGGGAGACGCCTGGGCGTCTCTGAGACGTATCAGGGACGTCCAAGCGTCCCTCAAGCGTCTCGGAGACACCCAGGCGTCTCCCGCGCTGGGACGCATTATAAAACGTGTTTTTAAAAAAAATCTTTTATTTTTGTTGAAGTTTGTGCCTGGGGCCGAACCCTAAAGGCCTATGGGACCCATCTCAAAGCCTCTAAATGAAATAAAACTCTCAAATTGCTTTCTTTTTTACTCATATATGCATTTGATGTTTTGGAGCAGCTAGGTGAAGAAGAGGAAAACCAGTGAGAAGAGTGAGTGAAAGAGTGAGTTTGAGGTGCTGCAAGTGCAAGAGGGGTGAGAAGGAGAAAGAAGAAGAAGAGGAGGAGCATTCTACACCAATTTTGAAGGATTTTTCAAGCACAAGGTAGGATTTTATGACTGTTTTTCTTAGTTTTTTCAATTTTTTTTTGTTTTGTTTTCCAAGTTTTTAGATTCATTTTGAAAATGTAGTTTGATGTTTTTAATGGGCATTGAAATGAAAATCAAAACATGAATATGCATTTGCAGCCACATGTCTATGAAATTATGATTAAAAATTTAATCATAATTTCATATACATGGCTGCAAATGCATATTCATATTCTTAATTTTCATTTCAAGGCTCATTTTTTTTTCTTTCATCTTTCCATCAAGATTCATCATGAAATTTTAAAATTTTATTTTCAAATTTGTTAAACAGAAACTAGGCTGAAACTAGGCACTTATAGAATTTATTTGTTTATTGCAGTGTCACAATGAGCTCTCATGACAATGATGACATCAACATGAGTGAGGATGAAGCTCATTCACATAGTGATATTGATCCTGAATATGAACTTGGGGTTGAGGGGGATGACCATGGGGATGAGCATGAAGTCCAAACTAGTTCCATGGCAAGTGAAGCAAGTAATTTAAATTGCCCTTCTGCAATATTGGCAAAGTATGCTAGGGGTCCTTTTGATCCCACTTCCCCTCTCAAACAATTTGCAACAAAAGATCTAAGTAGGCAACCGCAAGGGGCAACAGCTGGTGGCACAAGGAGGTGGAAGTGCAACTTTTGTGGTGGTGGGTGGTATGGCAGCATCACTAGAGTTAATGCACACCTTCTTTTCATTAAAGGAAAAGGTGTGGGGATATGTCGTTTTTTGATAAAACCAGAAAACCTGAAATTCAAAATTGAAATAAATAAGTTATGGGGTGTTCCTGATGATACTCCAGTTGCACCTGTGCCTACTACTTTGTCTCATAGGACACAGCTTCAGCATAGCCAACAACAGAGATCTAGCCATACTTTGCAGACGAGAGTAGGAGGGACACCAGGTTCTTCTTCTAGTGCCTATGCAGGAGAGGGGAGGGGGAAACGGAAAGTGCAAAGTCAAACTCAAAGTAACCCCATTGTAGATTTGTTTAATGTGCAGCTCAAGGATGAGATAGATGATGCCATTGGCAAGTTCTTCTTTGCCAATGGCATCCCGTTTCATGTTGCCCGATCTCCTTATTTTAAGGATATGATATCGATGGTGGCAAAGGGAGGACCATCATATGTGCCACCAGGTGAGACGAAATTGAGGACCGCGATCTTGGATAAGAACTATTCCAAGATCAATTTGTTGATGGAGAAGATGGAGTGTTGGATTGAGACAGGATGTAGCATAGTCATGGATGGGTGGACGGACATTAGCCATCGTCCACTCATTAACATCATGGTTACATGTACTGAGGGCCCATATTTTCTTAAGGCAGTTGATTGTTCAGGGCATCGCAAAAATGCTGATTTTCAGTTTGAGGTTCTCAGGGATGCTATTGAGGAGGTTGGGCCACAAAATGTGGTCCAAGTTGTGACAAATGCTGCACATGTGTGCAAAGCTGCAGGGAGACTTATTGAGGCTACTTATAGGCATATTTGGTGGACCCCATGTTGTGTGCATGCCATGAACAATGCACTCAAGGACATGGGAAAGATTGAATGGATTAGAGCAGTGGTTCATGATGTGAGAGATGTGCAGATGTTTATCTGCAACCACCACACATCACATGCACTTTTCAGGACCTTCGCTAAGGAGTTCCTGAAACCTACTGATACGAGATATGGTTCCTATTTCATTCTCTTAGACAGAATGATTGAGTTGCAAGAGGCACTGCAACTCATGGTCATGACAGCAGATTGGAGTAGGTGGGCCGAGTCTAGGACAGAGCATGGGAGGAAGGTGAAGGATACAGTGAAGAGCGATGTGTTCTGGGCTGATGCAAAATATATTGTCGCCATCATTAAACCAGTTTTCCAGGTTATCAGGTATGGGGATGCGGATGCACCTAGCCTTGGAGAGGTGTATGAGTGCATTGATTCTATGCTTGATTAGATGAGGGTTGTTGTGCGAGAGAGGGACCCTACATTAGCATTCTACCACGAGCACATTCAGCCAATCATTCACAGGAGATGGGAGAAGCTCAACACTCCCTTGCACATGGCAGCCTATGCACTTAATCCTAAGTGGTACTTGACTAGGCCTGGTAGAGTAACACCGATACAGGATGCAGAGGTGAAGGCAGGGTTCTTTAGGTGCATTGAGAGGATGTATGATGATGTAGATGCCAGTGTGATTCGCACTGAGTGGACCAAATTTGCCACTCTTAGAGGTTATTCAGATGCAGCCAAGATGGATATGCGAACTATGGCGCAGGAGGACCCAATTTTGTGGTGGACTTGCCATGGATCAGGATCTTTGACTACCACTCTAGCCATTCGATTGTTATCTCAGGTTTCTAGTTCTTCAGCTGCTGAGAGGAACTGGTCTACATATAGCTTCATCCACTCTCTTAAGAGGAACAAACTTACCTCTAGGAGAGCAGAGAAGCTTGTGGCTGTACATAGTGCTTTGCGTCTCATTGACCGCAAATCACTTTTGTACAAAGAGAGTCCAGCAGCACGGTGGGATGTAGACCCAGAGGAGCCAGCACAGATTGATGAGGATGCTGCAGTTTCGGCTTCAGATGCAGGGCTGGTTGGTGTTAGTTTGGCAGCGCTTGATCGCGAGGATTCCAGTAGTTCGAGTGATGAGGAGTTTGGGGATGATTAGTGGCCTCCCTTCACTAAATTTTTGCATTTTGTACTTATTTTGATTATGATATCAAACTATCAATGTACTCATGCTACTTATTTTTATCATTATGATATGATATTATGATGTGACATGTCATATTTTCGATATTCATATAATAGAAATCTCAAATTCGACAATTTCATTTGTCAAATTTTAATATTTTATTTGATTAGTGATTACTAATAGTTTTCAAGTATTCAAAATGTTAGTATTTGCAATTTTAGTTTTTACTAATTTGCCAAGTTTAATTTGAATTGTTATTCTAAAACATCTTTTTATAACTAGTTATTCAAGTACCATATGTATATCAACGCCACCCCCTCTCCGCCCCCCCGCCGCCGTCCCCCCGCCGTCCCCAAACTTAGACCCCTTGTCCCCCCGTCCCCGAGACCCGTCCCGCACATGGAGACGCGTCCCCTTCAGGAAACTCCGTGGAACACTGCTTTATATTTAATGGGGCCATTAATTATTAAACTCAAATTATAAATACACATTGGGATGGGCGCCCACTTAAAGAGACTTTATAAAGTCAAACAAAAGCAAATATAAAAATATATATTTTATTGATTTAAAAAGCATTGGGGGTCGTGCTTTTCCAAGGAGAATATATAAGCATTCAACAAAAGCAAATTATTATTTATTCTATTCTATTCATGACACTTGTGCATTTTGAAAGCTTTGCTTTGGGAGAAGAGAAAACCAGGGTTTTTTGTGTTCTTGGGCATTGGAGAGCGTAGCTTCTTCATTGTTTCAGCTTCCTGAGGGTGAGACCATCTGAAGGTTGCTCATATGGGTGGCTGTAATCAGTAGTCACATTAGTGCTAATTTGTGAAGTTTCTTGAAGGGATTGATGAGTTTATTGTTGAAAATCAGAAAGGCATTTATGGCTGTGAGAATTTACTGCTAATTCACCTTTGTTGGCTGTACTTTAGCTGCTGACAGGCCATACCAAGCACTCACAGTTGGGCCGTACATTCTCATATGTTGGGCATTTGAAGTTTGGGGTGAAACGCCTCTTGTTTGGAGTTTCTTTGGCTTCATTTTTGGGCGTCTTAGGGCCTGCATTGGGTTTGCTGCTCTTGTTTGGTGGAGAAATCATTACCTACAGCCAGGCGTCCTTCATAAGGGTTTACCAAAGGCAGATTTGCATTTCGAGGATTGTATTTCAGATTGCTAGCATCTCCGGGTATGAAATATTGTTGTAGCTTCAGTATACATCAGAAATTGAAGAGCAACCTGAATTTACATTATTAGAGACAAATCTGATTTGAATATTTGTAATTGCAAAGTAATTGTAGATCAGATTTGAATTCAAATTTATTAAGGGTTTTGCTGCAACAGTTTGCTTAATTTGCATAGTTTTTCAATTCTTTCATTTGCATATGTATATGCTATTTGTTTACCTGGCAAACTATATCTCTAAACGTTCAAAACCACTCAAAAATACCAAAGTCACAAAACCACAAGCAGTCACAAGCAGATTTTCAGAGTAATGAATATCTCCATGTGATGAACCCTGTTGGCTCCCAACCCAAACCCCTGTATTTTTGCTTATCTTTTAATGTTTTTTAGTTTTTTAGAGAAATTTCTAGAGAGAAATAGAAGGGGCGATTTCACATAAATGCTCATAAAACTCAAATCTGAGCTAAAATTTATAGAATGGAAGTGCAAAAGGTATTAAAAAACTGAAACAAAGAGATTACAAGTTACAAACATACCCGAAATGCTCCAGATTATTTAAATAAGAAATTATTCCAGTTTGCCAGCCAAGAAAGGTGAAAACTAACAAATCCAAGCGTAGAAGACTACAAAATGATTTTTCCAACCTGGAAACTGAGGCAAACGAATTGTAGAAGCTAGGCACCAAGGATGCAAGAAAGAAACAACCAAAAATGAAGGCGTTTTAGCCTGCTGGAGAATCACGCCTTCCCAAAGGAGTACGCCAAGCAAGAACGAAGTATGACTTTTTGAAGATCCTGAGAGTCCTTTCTGAATCAAACCTTCTGCAGAAGAATGGCGTCCAAAAGTGAAGCCTACTGCCTTATTTCAAATTGGAAATTGCTGAAAAGAAATCTGATGAAGAATAGATGAACTTCTGGATGAAGCTCTCACAGGTAATCATTCAACTGGTATCTCACAGCCTCACAATTACAGATTCAATGAAGAATTGACACTCTCCAATGAAGGTTTTCCTGAAACCCTTGTCCTCAGACAAAAATCCACAGAGAAGAATAAATTATGCAAAGTCAAATGATCAAAGATGAGTTTGATTTGCAATTTCTCCCTTTTATGCAAAAAGGCACGCACTTCTTGAAGAGTAACGCACTTTTGGTCATTTAAATACATTAAAATGTATTTAATTACCTTTTCAATTGTTATAAATTAAATCTTTGAAGTGGGCGCACCTTTTGAGTCACTTAAGTGATTTAATTTATCACTTTATAAACCTTAAGTCACTTTTAGATTTATTTAAGTGATTTTTTTAATCTTTTTTTTTTTATAATGTCAATTTGACTTTATAATATTCCATTTAAGTTAAATAATTAACTTAACCACTTAAATAATCATAACTCTCTCCAAACTCAGTATTTTTCTGTGCCGTCAGAAGCTGGCGAACACTGCGCTACAGATGCCTGCACTAAATCCGCTATTGGATTGAAGGAGTGGGAACGCCAATTACCCACCAAAACAACCACTGACTCCCTAACCAAGAACTGTCAACCTACGAGAGTCTGAGTAATAGGCTAACCATCATCAACCAAGATCATGCTGAAAAAGGGGACATTACACTCCACTAGGGGTGGGATATTACAGTGGTATCAAAGCGGTTTCCTGCCATCCTGTTGGGTTTAAACAATATTCAATGAGTACACATCTGGCATCATTTGAGTGATCAACACTCTTTGTTTTTCCAATCAGTTTTAATTATGGATTCAAATAGTGACAGAACTAGTATCAGGAGATAGAAAGTGGTTGGCCAGAATTGTCTATGAATAGGGTACCAAACTTGGCAGTCAACCTCAATCTAAGTGTGATACGTTGGTCACATTGAGAAGACTGGAAGAATTTTTAAGTCTTGAGTAGACACCTTCATTGTTATAGATTGTTATGACTCTAGTAGACAACATCTTCAAGAAGTCAAAGAAAAGATCAATCTAATCAACATAGCAAGGCAAAAAAGGATAGATAACATTAGAAGACTCTTTATTCAAAGAGAGGATGAATCTGAAAATGCACTTTGTTCTAATGATGGTGATGAGGTTGATAAGATTTGTCAATTGAAGGTGAATGAGGATGAGATTAGTCTTCATAGCTTGAAAACTCAGTTGAAGGTGAATGAGGATGAGATTATTGCAGCATTATCTCATCATGACAGGATGCACAAATGGATTGAGGATCATCTTTGTGCGGTTCAGTTAGAGAGAAGACAAAAGGGGATTGGAGCAGAGTCTTCTCATGATGATTTGCAGGTTATCAAAGAAGGTTTGGAGACAATGAAGTCAAATTATTTGAACCTTCTTTCAGATCGTGACCACCTTCTTAACCTTGTTGGGATATACTCAGATGCTTTGATGAGGAAAGAAGGGGAAGTTGATAAGCTCTCTCAAGAACTTGAGGTCACTAGGGGTTCTTTGGTGAGCACTCAGTTGACACTACAAGATTCTGAGATGCATGTTGAGTGTTTTTAGTAGCAGGAGTTTGAGACTTGGACTCTAGGGGGTATCAAAGTGGCACAGTGGAAGTCCATTGGTGTTGAGATGGAGGGACTTCCAGTTTATTCATGTGATCTAGGTGGAGATCGTGTTTGGAGAGTTTGGATGCATGGTGGGGCAGACACACAGGTTTGGGATCCAGGAGTTCTCTTGTTGGATAGTTGGCCTCACAGATTGATAGGACTTCACAATGACAAGAGCTTCAACTATATTTAGAGGATGTTGGTTGGAGTTCTTCTCAGGATCACTTGGGATCCGGGTGGTTGGTGGACAGGTGTAGGTGATTCTCCATTTCGGGCTTTAGGTACTGTGGTAGTTGGATGGTTTGGTAGTGCGGATTGCTTGAAGACAAGCAATCTTTGGGAAGGGAGGACTGTCATGTCCCCGATTTGGAGGCAGATTAATTTAATTAATTTAATTAATTAAGTCGTCCAAATATTGTTATTTCATAAGGATGATTAATTTAATTAAATTAAATATTAAATTAATTATTTATAAAGTTATCCTAAAAATACAATATCATAATGTGACTTTATATTTAATTAATTTAATAATTAAAGTGACTAAAAATAAAATAATATCATAAAGTCACTTAATGAAATAAAATAATATTTTATTCTAGAAGTTTCTTGGAGGTGGGTTAGAAAAAGTATATAAGAAGCCCATTGCTAGTCATTCAAGCACACTTGGATTTTATTACTTCTTACATAGCTGTGTGGTAGAAAGAGAGCTTGAATGCTTTCATTGCCTAAGGGTTTGAAGACTCTAAGGTGCCAATTTCGGTTGTGAAATATCAACCCTAGTTGGATAGTGGAGGGAGATACTTCAGTCTTTCTCATTGAGATAATTGCAGCCATTGTAGAATATTTTTGGAGAAGTTTGGTGAGTTATTTGAGGTCTGTAATTTTGTTTCAGTCTGCAGACCAGCCATGGGAGGAATTGTATTTTCATTCATTGCTCTTCACTAAGGGGACAAAATTTTGTGGGTATTGGAGGGATCACTTTCTCTTGCGAAGACAATCATTTCTACAATAATTTTGGAGGCCAATACTGCTGCATTTATTTATATGAAAATTTGTCAGCCAAGGGCAGGGGCGGCTTTGCTAGAAAGGGGTGATTTTATCAAGGAAGCCACAATAAATTCAAGGAAAAATAAGAGGTTGCTGTCTTGTCATCTGCTGTTCATTTCCAGCCTCAGAATCAAGTTTCTTTTGATGTTTACACATATATTTGCATTGTAAGTCCGCATACTAAGTCTGAAAATTGTTGACAGCCATTAGAGCTTTTGTATGAACAAGTTTGTAATAAGAAATTAGTCATTGGCATACATGTTGCAAACAGATTTTGTAATCAGCCTTTTACATCAGCATTTTGTATTTGGTCAATATATTCAATAAAGGGAGATATAAGGTTGCATGACATATGTTTGTCAAAATGTCTTTGCTGTAGCTATCAAATTCCATTTCTAATATGCATGCTAAGTGTCTGTCTAAATGCATAATAGTTGAAAGTGATCATTTACATTCTAAGTTTGCATGACAAGTGTTTGGGAAAATGTCCAAAGCTGTAGATTGTTATTTCAGTCCTTAGGATGCATGGTAAATGCTTGTAGAAATGCCCATAGTGCTGTAGCTGCATATACATCATCATTTTCAGTCATATGCTTGCATTTTCAAGTTCATTTAGTTGCTGCAATCTATTTTCAGTCATCTCAGTTATATCTTCAAGTTATAACAGCATATCAAATTGCGTTCAAAACCATAAAAACACAAAAACAAAACAATCAGCAGCAAGACCAGGTTGTTGGCAAAGTGTTTGACGATATTCCTTGAGTCTCAAGCAGCAATTTAAGACCAAATTTCTCAAGGGATAGTACACCTGCTCCTCTCATGGTTGTTTTGATGAGTAAGTATAAATAAATATATCATAATTATGATACACAATAACTATGATGAGAATAATAAATGTCAATAGAAAAAATACACAATTGCATTAAATAGTTATGATAAAGCATATTAAGAGAGTAATAAATATAAATAAAAAATATGTATACATTTACACTTGCAAACAATAACCATGATAAAGCATACTACAGAAATAATTAATATAGATCATAGAATATATATATACATATATAATTGCAGACCAAAGTTATGTTAGAGTCTACCACAAAAATAACAAATATAAATAATTAACATACAATAGCATACAATAATTATAATGAAACTTACCACAGTTTTTGCTGCTCTCTTTTTGTGATCAGATTTTCAGAGAATATGATTCTCTGTCGGAATATATTCCTTCTTCCATTCGATGCCCCTCTCCTTTCCTAACCTCATCTTATACCCTCTACACTAGAGAAAGAGATGCGATTTCATAAGGGTCGTGCCTTTTTGTTTGGGAGGGATGTGACTCTTATTTTGGTCGCTGCCTTTCCAACAGCGATGACCTTTTATGATTAGTCGCTGCAGCTGTTAGTAAACTTTAGATGTTTCTTGTTTTTAATATATTTTTATTATTATGATTTATATTGGTTTTACATGATCTTTTTTTTTTAATATATTTATATTTATATGCTATTCAATATTTATATATTTTTGTATTTACATTCTATTTTATATTTATATATTCATAAGTATAATATTTTAATGATAATGAGTTTGCTAATATATATATTCATAATTTACTAGTTATAATGAATTTGTTAATTATAATTATAATGGCTGTTTGGTTATTAGTATCATAATTTGGGGGACACGACATCTTGTGAGTTGAATATTGTTTAATAGTTATTCTAGTAGTTATTGATTTGGATTGTGCAGCTTTGTATGCAAATCACCTTTTTCAATTCATAATATCTTGTGTCTGTGTTTGATCCGATTCCATCTTTGTGTTGTATTCATGTTCTTTTAGTTTACGTTATTAGTTGAAAAGAGTGAGCAATTGCTAATTGTTTAGGTTTTCTTGAATAGCCTTGTGCCCTATCTTGAGAACAAAAAGATAGTTTTTACTTTAAGACTGTTAGTATTGCATACTTAAAGAAATCCCATTAGTTCTAGGTTTTCTTTAGTTTTTCTATTTAATGGAATATTATCATTTCCTTCACTCTTTAAAAGATAGATTCCCCTTCTAATTTGAGGAAAGGTACATCCTTGCGTACTATTCGATTTTGTGTTGTCCTAAAAGGGACAAATTACAACACTAACATGGTTGCATCTCAAGTTGGCAATATTACGTGGAGTGGCTTCCTCCCCAAGGAGCATTTTATTGTGTTGCCCTACCTTTAGAGTAATTATTCTCTTCGTGAGTATATTGGATATGAGGACATCTTGGCACACAAATATTTCATGTTTTGTGGTCTGTCTTTTATTTCTATTTGTTGTTTATTATTTAGCATATTTCTGTTATTGGATGTGTGGGTCTTATCACTTGTTCATCAATTTTCAATATTGATTTTATACATTATAGTAGTAGTCCATAGTTGCTAACTTGCCAATGTAGGTGACTATCTACTAGAACCAATCACAACCACTAAAATGGCCTAAAATTTTCTGATCTCCAATTTGCAGTCATCCAAAAATCTGCATACTTGTCCATTTATATGGAACTTGGGACAACCAAATTAAACTCTTCATGGAGTTCCAACTTAATAAAACCTTCTTTTTTTAATCTTCTTAAACATAAGTGGGACTTAGTTTGTGGCTTGATTCAGCTTCACAAAACACGGTTGCTCCTTAACTACTTTGTACACGACTCCTCTTACAATAATGGTGGAGTAATAAATGAGCTTAAAAAAGCTGTTAAGCAGATTCCAACCACACTGTGCTTGGCTGGAGATAGTGATGGACATGTGCGCTTTAAAATTATGTGGCGTGACACAGCTTTAGAATGACAAAGTTGGCCTGTTACTAGTTTGTACACAGTGATTCATCCATGAATTTTGAAATTTGGGCTTTAACAATATAAATATTACAACTTTCAAACAAGGATCCTGAAATCCATGTGGGCCCATATTATTAACATAATCTTACCTAAATGATAATTATAAAGTAGACTATCTATAGTTTCTGCACTTCCTAGGAATGGATTAACGATTGAGGGGGGAAAAGCCATAAATACTTTTTGTTTATGCATTTTTTTCTCTCTGGTTATCAACATTTTGGGTGGAAATCAGGGTTAACTTTTTGGAGCCAACCATTCCTCTAAAATATTTTAAATGAATTGTTAGATTGTTTGTCTTCCAGACATTGTTGGACCAACAATCCTTAACTGTAGCAGTCCCACACACCCCTTCTAGGATTGAATGAACCCATGGACTGGAAAGCTCAAAAAACAATTATCAAGGAATCGATATTCTCTAGAAGGAATAATTCATTGTGCAACAGAAATCACAGCATTAATGTTATTCTTCTGTCTAGGGCATTTAAAGCTTATGCTTTTATGAATGTGTCAATAGAAGGGAGAAGCATCATCATTACTGTAGGATTACACAAATTATTTATAACCTGATAGAGTATACCTTAGTTTGTTTCTCACTAAGTGACTTGAGTAATCTAAATCAATCTATGGTCTGAAATAAAAGTGGTTACAATGAATGAAACTATCTTCCAAAAATGTAAATCTGTGTCACTGAAATCAGCCTTTCTGTACACTTTTTAGAGAGAAACAGATTATGGGTGTATCCAAACTTTAGCCATATTGTGGTCTACTTATTCACTTTGTCCTGATTTTGTTCTTCCTAGGGTGGCCTAGAGGCTAGAACCTTTTGATTTTGGTATTGGTTTGGTTATCATATTTTCCTCTTATGAGTTGGGATACTCTATAGTCTTTTGTTTCATGTCCACCTTTGGTTAATGTATACATTGTTTGGTGATAGCTATCATTATGGAGAAGTTTTCCAATTGAGTTCATGAGTCGGCCTTTCCATTATTTTCTTTATTTAGCTTAATAATATTCTTCCTTTATGGTTTATATACGCGATTTCTGCCATCTGTGTCAATGTGAATGATGATAATGCACTGTATTACAGGCTTATGTAATTTTTTAACATGATTCAAGATATATGAAGAGAATTGTTCAAGTATTGACTGCATCAGGAGTACCAACTGAAATCCTTTCTATGGTGGAGGAACATGCTCATTGTATTGGTTGCTTTTTTCTATATGTATTTGTACTTGAAGTAACATTTAGATATTCTTACTCGTGCTACATTGTGCAGTTCCACTGCCCTATTTCCGTTATTTTTAGACAAAAATAGATTTTTTCTTTATAATTTCTGTTGTTCATTTCTTCTATTATTGAGCTCTCTAATAATGCATTTATTGCAGGGTGAGGAGGGTTCATTATCTTTAACAACCAAAGCACGGTCAGTAAATGCTACGAAAGGTCTCCCTGTGAATCATTGTTCTGGATTTCGTGCTGTGGCATCAACTGAGGATAATGCGACTCAGGCTGATGGTATAGTTTGACAGCTGAGAAATTATAGGCACTTTTCTCATTATTGATGTAAATGATACCTGTTTAATATGGAAATATTTTTTTCATTCCTCCCTTTTTTGATATGTTGGCGTAAAAACTAACACCTCTGGAGTGCGGGTTTGTACGGACAGCTATGCACACTGCGTAATGAGTGCTCTTCAAATTAGGAGGGGAAGCTCCCTCGTAGTGCTGGAATGCGTGAAAAGAAAAGTAATCTAAGTCCTATCTTTTTGTTCTCAGCTGGAAGAGGCACAAGGTTAAGAAAACCAAGAACGTTGCAGCTAAGGATTTTCTGGTTTCGCAGATCATTAACTACAACTAAACTAACTACTTTAAATCTATCCAGTTTCCTCAAGAAAATAGAGCATGAGGAAATGGAGCAGGAATGTTATATATGATAAACTTCAGGTACAGACTCACAATGTGAAGGCAAGGTGGCACAACTATCACTTGTCTAATAGGCTTATTGGAAACAACAATATACGATAAACTAAGTACAGATTCTCAACTTGGAGGCAAGGTGGCACAACTATCAGCTCAATCTGAATAAGTTTATTATTAACACACATCATACGATAACCAAGAACAGATTCTCAACTTGAAGGCAAGGTGGCACATCTATCAGCTCAATCTGAACGAGTTTATTGAACACATAACATGAAGGATAGCCAACTAGGATAATAAATTGCATTGGCGAGACACGCATACAATCTACAATCAACTAGCCACTATATCTAACTAAGGCAAGAATTCACCATCATAATTGCATGAAACCCTATGTGGCATAACAATTCATCATAATAGTAAATACTCATGAATAGATACAGAACGAGCAATATTACAGGCAAGGTAGGCACAGCATATATTTCTCTCTCGTGCAAAAGTTATGTACAAATGAGCGAAAGCTCTTATTTATAGACATCAAAAGGTGTAGGGAACCCTAAAATCACCTTGAGCCAACTACAGTCTTGCAATGCATGCAAGATTTATTGATAAGCCCTAATAAAGCAAACTATACAATTAACTGGAAAACTACCATCAGTTAACCGAAACATCTAATCTAAAAATGGACAATTGTGCAAGCATGCACGTCCTTATTGAAAGCAAGTTAACTGGAACACTACCATCAGTTAACGTAAAACCTAAATACAACTCCAAGTGAATAAAGCTAATCCTAGAATAGATATGCATGAGATGAGACAGCGGGTTAACTTGAAAAGGTAACGCCAAGTTTAACTCCTGTGTGTAATGTCTATCCTGAGAGGTGGGAACTGAAGTCTACTGGCTGTGATCTCGAACAACCAATCCCTCAACGAGATTGTTAACTGCATCAACATCCGAATGTCAGCAACTTGAGCAATCTTGGCAATCTTTACACACTCAAACTAGCATTTCACTGACTGGTAACTTTGGCGGCTCCGTAACTGAAGTGATGGCCAACATCTCCTCTGCAGCTTGATACAAATCGGTCTCAGCTTTTCTAACGAAATCATGAATTAAGACCAATTTGGTCTTGAATTCAGTCTGTGTGAACTGCACTATGAAAAACTCGCCTGTTGACTGTGAACACGGCTGTATTTTGACAAGATTTCTGGAAAGCTAAAAATAGCCTGCTGAGGCTAAAAATAGCCTTTTGAAAAGTTTTTTTCGGCGAAATATATGAGATATGGGTTTTGTCCAGAAAAAGATTCTAAGACAACCCAGAACGTCAAAAATGCGAAAATCTAACTTCTACTCTACCATGCAAAGAGTTTTCAGTTGAGAAAATTAGAAACTCGAGAACGAATGCTCTGGAGTTAAAAATTCCTGAAAAATCAAACGCACGATTTTAATTCGAGGAAGCTATATAGAAATGATCTAGATGCTGAGACTTGTCGAATTTTTCCAATTTCAGGAACATGCGAATTGAAATCTGAGAGAAATTTGAGAATCAAGGAGGAAAAAGACATTTTTTGTATGCTCTTCTTCAATGAAAATCGCCCTTGAATTCTTCAAATTGCTGAAAAAGTGAACTTTTAACCTGCAAAAGAATGTGATTGGAGAAATCGCCTTTGCAAATAGATAAAGAATTTGCCTTTGCTTGCTAAAATTCGCCTTTACTTGAGAATTACGAATTTGCCTTGAAGATACGTCTTTGCTTTGAAGAAATATGAATTTTTCTTGAAAAACATGCCTTTGCCTTGAAGAAAAACGAATTTTGTTTGAAAATATGGATTTCTCTTTAAAAATATGAATTTCTCTTGAAGCTTGGTGAATAATAAATGAAGGTGCCATGTTTAAATAAGAGAAAATTCGCACCAACTTGTTGACTGCAAGATTTAAAACCTCAGCTGAAAATAGAAGGCTTCTGATTAGACCCCTTTCAATTACACTGATACTAACACTGAGTCCGGAAATAAATAATAATAAATTAATATTCATCATGCAATTTGCGAAGGCATCAATTTTAGAGATTCACCATTTTAATGCCAAAATATGCAAAATAAATATTAAATATTATTTAACTTCAGTTGACAATTCGAATGAAGCTTTGAGATTCACTGTTAGACTTCACTGATTCTGAAAAGTCATCTTTTGAGCTCATAGGCATCCATTTGCTCAAGATATTGCACTTTTTATTAACTTCCTATTTTATAGCTGACGACAAAGTTACAACTGGCCATCTTCGACATTGATTTCTAAGTGACCGGGAGATGCTGAGACTGAGCTGGAGAATTCATCAGAAAGCCTACTGAACAAGGAAGAAATGTCTGCTGGGAGACACTACTGCAAAATCCATCATTTAATACCCTGAAAAATTAGGCGCCCCTAATTAAATTCATTTACGGGTTCCAGACTTAAACCATTTCTTCAAACTGCCATTTGACACTTCAAACGGCTGCCAACGGCGAACGGTGAACCCTGCTGACAGGCAACCAAGCTCACTGCATGACTGGAGGTATTCTGCATCCAACGACTGTACGCAAGGCATCTGAAAAGTTCATTAAGGGCCTCAAAAGTAAAAGCGCCCCTGGCCTTCAGTTGCACTGGCACCATTTTGACGAAAGTTGAACTCTCAACCAGATGCCCTACTTTGACCTCTGATATCTGGAGCTGGGATGACCCGATTCGAGCACTATCTGTTTTAACGGACAGCCAGAAGGACTTACAAGAGAAGTCTCTAGAAGTGACGAAGCAAGAAAACTGCTTCTAAGACCTCAAAAACGCCAGTGCGTATTTTATTTAAAATATCCGCTCCAAACTTAGCCATTTTCCGGATGTCTTCACTTTTCAGCATTTTGCCAAAGACCTCGCACGTACGGGTGTTTGCCAAATCCCGAAGGCTGACGGCTGGGCTCGTTGAATAGATAAAGTAATCACGCTCAAGTCTCGTGAGGACTTCGAACGCGAACGACCTCATCTGACAGGCCTAAAGGCTAGGCGCCTCTGGACTGTAGAAATACAATGCAAATTTTATGTTGGTCCGCCTGTGAAATTACGTGCTTGGTAGAACCTTTGCCACGATCACCTGGAACGTCGGATCGACAAGCAGGATGATGCATCGCGAAGCTGGACTAGAGTAGTACTGATGTCAGGAAGACTTTGTTTGCAAATTTTGCCATTTTAAGGGCCATTTTAACTAGCGCCCCTGAGCTGTAGTTGCCCTGGAAACACAACGAAGAAGCTCTGGAACGTGAAAACTCCATTATAAGCTCATCTTCAGACGTCGGCTGCCGGAGCTCTGAGACTCGGATGACTGTGTTTGATAGTTTATTGGACGAGCAGACTAGTCGAGAAGAGATTGACTGCATCGGCTACCAGAAGTACCAAGATCCACCCCCCCTTTAAGAAGGGCGCCCTCAACCTACAGGGGCGCTTTTTGCTGAAAAAGGACAAATTTCTCATATGTGAAACTTTAGGAATTTCAACTTCTGTCGCCAGTTGTCGGAACTGCGGGTCTCGGAAAGCTTCGCTGGATAGCTCATCGGATAGCCAGACCAATTCTGAAGAGATTGACTGTATGCATGAGCATTTTCAACAAAATCTTGACCTTCAAAAAGAAGGGCGCCCCTAGGCTACAATTGCGCTTTCTTGCTTTTCTCTGAGAAATCTTCATAATTTAATCACTAAAAACTCCGTCTTGACCACTGAAATGATCATGCGAAAGCATAGTTGTTGTCGTGAAATGCTTCTTCATCGTGAAATGTTCCATTCTGAGCCTCCGATGTAGGTTCTGATCAATAGAACTGCCTTTGACTGACAAAATACTGATAAAACTCCATGCTTGATATTGCCCAAAAACTGTACTTGACATCATTTTAGCAAGATTTAGACTCTTTTAAACAAAATGCCTTGATGAAGCAAAAATTTTGGTTTTGGGTACAACATGATAAAGAAAAAAATCTATATTAAAATTCAAAAACTTAGAACTTGCAAAACCCTAGACCATGCTCATAGCAACGGTAGAGAGATTAGAAGTAAAGCATTGGTGAACACTAAGATGATACCAACAACCTAAAAGAC
Organism: Sequoia sempervirens; assembly: GCA_007258455.2. Taxonomy (NCBI): domain Eukaryota; kingdom Viridiplantae; phylum Streptophyta; class Pinopsida; order Cupressales; family Cupressaceae; genus Sequoia; species Sequoia sempervirens. Next base: position 80,204 of record VDFB02259388.1, read on the forward strand.
TTGAGATTGTATAACATAATTTAGCAAGTTTTCTAAACGTATACATATAAAATTACTAGTTATACTTAGTACAAAATGTAGACATACATTGCTGAGAAAAGAAGTATTAAACATTATAAGTCAGCAGTTTCATCCAAGATTCCTATCGACCGTGCATTATATTTCCCATCTTGAGTTTGAGGACAAGAGTGGCCATCGAAATTCCAAGGCTAATCTGTTTTGCACTTATTCATGCCACTTCCTTGGAAATTGCAGTTCTTCAAATGTGTTGCACTCACACTAGCATTGAAATTCTCAGCAGAGTGAGATCTTTTGTTGGCAAAGTTTTGTTGTAAAGGATGAGATCGAAAAGCCTCTTATCTTTGTGTTTGATCAGCACCAAGAAGTTTTTAAATTGCTTCATTGTGATTGAGAATATTGTCATAAAAATACCTCAGCATGTAAAGGATATCTTCTTGTTTGGAAAGACAGCTGTTAATGGCATTTTGATTTTCCTTGATTTTCTGGAGGTTATTAAACAGGAAGTAAAAACAGATGCCAAATGTTGCAATGCTGGACTAGTTGTTCTTCCAGGGCCTAAAAAATTCTGTTAAGGGAATTATTGATGTCAACTTGTGCAATGAGAATGGATTCCTTAAAGTTTTAAGAGTTTGGTGACCATTTTCTGTCTTCCACATTGCAATCAGAAAATGCATATGGATGTATTCTTCAGCATGAATGGTTGGTATTTTAGGGTTCTAAAGATGAGTGCCAAGGCAGAGAGGGGTAGATAGAAAGATTGTTGATCTAGTTTCAGCATTATAAGTAAGGCTGGGGGATGAAGGAGGTACTTTGGTCTTAGAGATCAGCTCAGCCACACAATCAACCCTAGTGAGTGTTCTAGGCTTAGTAATAAGATAGGATTGCACAAGAATGAAGGCAGGGGTGTAATTGGTCATGCATTTGATGGGAGCTGATCCAAGTCGTATTGTTGCTTTATTACTCTCACCAGTAATCAGGAAAAGAGGAAAATCCTCCCCTTTTGACTCTCCATCCATTACGATTGTGACCACTGCAGTCAACTCAATAAGTTGATTGACCTTGTTAAAAGTAGCCATGTTTACGTAATTCCTTGTTTTCGAAAAAAGTTGTGGTTTGGGTTTTGTAGACAATGTCGTTTTGAAAAGACCCAGATCGCCAGATTTTGGAAAAGCTGATTTTTTCAAGAACATGCAAGATCCCCTAAAAAGTAGAAGTCGGCATGAAAATTTTCCAAAAAAAGCTGAGGTTTGGGTTTTGTAGACAATCTCGTTGTGAAGAGACCCAGATCATTAGATTTTCAAAAATCTAAGGATTCATCAAACGCCGCAAAATGCAAATTGAATGAAGACGAAGACACGAGAAACAGAAAAAGGTCAAAAGAAAAAGTTGAACATTAAAAATAAACTAACTCTGGTGAAGAAAAGTGTCCTAGTCAGCCAAGGGTGCCTAGGTTGTCAAGAAGGCAAAAGCAGTTTTTAGGGTTTGCAGCCTCAAAGAGATTCTTCTCATATTTGATCATGCTCTTCAACGAATCCGTCAGCTAGTACACAGGATCTATCAGATGTCTGAAATCGAAGATCAAACGGAGGCATTTCATCAAAAATGAGGAAAAGTTGAAAATCAAGGAAATGTTTCTGACACTGGTGAAGAAAAGTTGATTGGGGCGCCCAAGGCTTCATGCCTTAGAAAAATTTCGACTTCAGTTGCTATTTTTCAAAAAAAGCACATCTTTGCATGCACAATCTTGATGCAAACGTGGTCAGATAAGGGCGTGCATGGACTTGAAAATTTTAGGGTTTCATGCATGAAGCCATTTTTCTTCTCCAAACTTTATTTAAGAAAGCTTTGGGCATTCATTCTTCATTATTTTATAGGTTGACATCCAGAAGAAGAGAGCTACCATTTTCTTTCCATCAAGATTTGAAGGCTCAAACAAAGCAATTTTTCAATCTTCTTCATGGATTTGAGTTTGGGAAGCACAGAGGCACACTTTGGCATGGTTTGTTTTTCTAGGGCATCACTTTTCAAAAATAGGTGGTCAAAATTTTCAACTTTCATCGATCTGGGTCTTCTTGTTCTTCGCTCCTATTAAAGATTGCAAAATTTTATAATTTTCAAGAGAATCTACTTTTTCATGCATGTCCAAGAAATCCTCAGATTTTTGAGAATCTGACGATCTGGGTCTCTTCACAACGAGATTGTCTACAAGACCTAGACCTCAGCTTTTTTCGGAAAATTTTCATGTCGGCTTCTTTTTAGGGGATTGTCCATGTTCTTGAAAAAAACAGCTTTTTCAAAAACTGACGATTTGGGTCTTTTCATAATGACATTGTCTACAAAACCCAAACCTCAATTTTTTTCAAAAAAATCTGCCTTCTTTTGAAGAAAAATCAGCGAAGCTATTTTAGCATTTTTGCGGAACTTGTCTAAATATAGGCGTGTTCACAGTCAAACTTCATGGTTTTCATCGTACAATACTCTTCCATTGAAAAATCAAGAGAAGCATTAGAAGCATAAAGCTGCAGAAGAAACAGAGGTCATCAATCCAGTTGCAGAGCTGCCAGAGTTATCAATCAATGAACCACCAGTTGGAGCATGCAATGTTTCTAAGGATAGAATTAAAAGCAGCAATTAACTTGATGCCTTTTCCAAGTTAAACTTATTGTTCTCATTCATGCTTATCTATTCTTTGGAAATATCAAAAAGATAGTTGGAGTTTTTCTTTTAGTTAAATCAATTAATTGATGTTTGTAGTCTAGTTAATTGTTAGTTGTCTTTTCTTTAGACTAAGAAATAAAGCTTGCATGTTGGCAAAACTAGTTATTAAAAACAAGGAGATTTTAGGGTTCCCTACTACTTTGTTTGTGTATAAATAAGGGCACCCTTGCCCATTTATTTTTTAACCGTGCTTGTGATAACAAAATTGCTGAGCCTACTTTTGCTTGCAAGTTTGCTATTCAGTGTCTGTTCAATTGTGTCAATTGTAATTTGGTTGATCGCATATTGTATGCTTACATTTGTTACAATCTGTTGTCCCAAAAGTTCGTTTACTGTTATAAATTGAGGAAGGAAGTCTTATGCCTACTTTGCTTTGATATACTGTCTCAATTCAGCATTTTGTTTTATGTTTTGCTTTAGTAATCTTTATTTCAGCTTACATCTCACAAGTACAATGAGTCTTCAGGTGTGTTCTGGATGCGAGCTTATGTAAGCTTTTGTGTCAAATCAATCATTCCTCGTTTACTTCTAACTCTCTTGCTCTGAATTTACTTGAGCAGATAGAAGCGTCTTTAGTATAGGCTTAGTTCTAGTTGAATTTTCAGAAAAGAGAAAATCTTAGCTACGACGCAAAGAGTTTTATAATCTTGTGCTCTCAAGCTGAGAATAAAAAAATTGGAAAGTAGTTTAGTATTTCTTTTTACGCATAATCAGCAGAGATGGAGCTTCCCCTCCTAATTTGAAGAGCAATCTAACTGTGCATAGCTGTCCATTTCCAATCCGCATTCCAGAGGTGCGAATTGAAACACCAACAATCTGCAAGACATTATGTATTTGGCTGATTGCAAGCTACATAAATTAGCTTATTCAAGCTGTGCAATATCAATTTCAAAAACCATATTCATACATGCATATAACTGTGTTTCCGATGGACAATTTCAGCTAGAGAGATTTCAATCTGCCTTGTCAGTAAACTACAAAATTTCCTGATTACCATCATTAATGCATACTACAGTAAGTAATGGCATTGCATGACATAAATACCAGTTTATTGATGCTGTAGGTGATTTCAATGATAGTGCTGGTCTGTATGCATCTTTAGAATAGACGCCAAGTCTGAATGTAGTCCCATGACCTCCAAGAAGGGCTACCATACAGCTATATATTACATAGAAGGCAGCAATCAAAGGCCACGACCCTGCTAAGGAACTCACACCTCACCACAAGCTGTCTGGAAGTCGCGCCAAGGAGAATGGAGTATGTGATGACAACCAGCAATATTAAACCCTAGAGCCCAACTCAGAATGCAACGCAAGGAATTAAAGAAGAGATGCCACGGCTGGATAGATATCTCCTCATAATGGAGTCTAGATTTCCTTATATCAGCCCCCTCCACACATCAGCAAAACCTCACGCCCAGGTAGAATATTTCAGTATCTTTAAAATCAGTAATAATAGAATCTCAATGCCCTTCGACCAGCAATGGAAGGGAATAATGCCAAACGTCCCAGCAAAAGGGTAAACCCTCCAAACTGAAAGTTGAACAATGTTTGCAAATTCCAATATTTCCTTCAAAACCTTGAATATGAAACTCTCCTACAAATTTGGTGAAGCACAAGCGCAACCTTTGAATGAAGTTGTTTGCAAGCTGGCTTGGGAGATCTTTCACCCCTGTACCGAGTTGTTCTTCCTAAGAGATTTCATCCTCAAAAAGCTAAGCGTTTCCAGACTCTTCAGTCTCTTGCAAAAACCCTTATCAAATAATTTTCTCAACAATGAATGAATGTGCAAATCAGCTCTCAAAGGGCTTTTATAATAACTTTAACTCTCAAAATGGAATTTCCCTTTTCCGTCCATTTTTACCACACCCCAAGTTGGCAAATTCAATAATATTTAATTTAATTCAAATCTCACCTTATATCTCCTTTAATATTTTATTTAATTGGGCACACTACTTTATATTATAAAGTATTTTTTAAAAAACTACTTATGTCCCCTTTAATATAAAGTCCTTAAAATATATTTTAATAACGCATAAAGTTAAATACTTTAATTTAACTTTATAATTAACGTTATTAAAAATAAATGCATACGACCATAATAAGACCAATATTAATCCAGAATATAAATCTGCCAACTGACCATACCAATGATTTACTATAAATAGTAAGTATGGACGAAATGTCCATGTGAGTTACTAAAAATAGTAAGTATGGTTAAAAATGACTGAATAGCCTTGGCAAACTTCTTGGTAAACATCGGGTTGGGAAAAACACTGACTGAGCTCAAAAAGGATGGACTAAACAAGTCTACAACGCCTACAAAGGGCCCCCTAACTGGGTAGTCGGGCAGTTAGTCCACAGGGACCAAGTGATGGACTAACCACTGCAACTGACCACTGCCTAGGAAAAGGGGACATTACATTTTTCATCTAGTTTGATAAAACCTACATTGCCAAATCGACACATTTTTTCGCTGATTCTAGGTATGAAATGTCACGAAATCAAAATCAAAATCAGCACTGAAATGCTTGCATAATCATCTAGGGTTCAACTTTTTGGTGTTGAAATGATTTTGTGAAAAAATTTCCGTACCCTTGCAATTCTAGTAGTGGCGTGGCATTTCTAGACCAATTCCAATTGTAGTTTGACTTTTGATAGACAAAAAAACCTAAAACAATGCATTTATCCCCCATTCAATGGTTTTACTCATTTTTATCATGCGACGGACATGAACACAAAGGGTTTTTTCTTGTTTCTCGGCGAAACCAAAAGAAACAATTTAACGATTTGCAGATAGTTGGCACTTGATTATCCTCTCCATAGTTCATTGATGACAACCAATGATTCATGGCCTTTGTAATAACCACATACCAATTTTTTTAGTTATTCAATATAGAAAATACAAATGCAAGTTTGTGCACTTTTTGATCACCAAGTTCCGAGTGTGGGCAAGGTGAGAACATACGGTGTTTTGGACCACACATTCTATCTAGGTGAATGCATTGTTGAAATGTAAAGGTGGCAAGCCAACCGAAGCATGCAGGGGGTAGAGCTGACCCAACTCAACACCTCTTTGACGAACAAGCATACATAGAGAATGCAGAGCCACTGGCAGATTACAATGGAATCCGATCAATGCCAAAAAAAACTTGAAATGCAAAGGGGTATAGCGGTGAACCAACCAAGACCTTCAATGATAGATGCATTGACTGGTGTTATACCATCCAGTTTTACAATATCTTGAGCACGAAATGCACTAAATACAACTGAGAATGATATTGATAAGAGAAGCTAGCTGCACACATTTATAATTTTATTCAAAATAATGAACACACTACTGCATATACATAAGTTAGTTCATAAAATCATTGGTTGATGTTATTCCATTCATGTGGACTCAATAAATTGAAGTGTACTGCCAAAGAGAGCTGAAGGATGATGAAGAATGCAGATTGTAGACCTCCAAAATGAAAACATTACTCAGAACTGTCATATCAGACTGTGTTGGGTCTGAAAAATGCCTTCAATCCACTATATTTAATACCCCAAATCACTGTATAACCACCATTTAACTGTAGAATAACAACACTGTTGTACAAGCCAATATGCAAAGAAAAATCTCTTCGAAATGACTGATTATTGTTGCAGCAAACAGTATAACACGAAATAAAGAAGTATAGCCCTCTCAAAGCTTCAAAATCACTCCTAAATTCAAATCAAAATTGGGACAACAAACACCAACAAAACTTGCATACCAAAATCTCTCAAAACACATCAAAACTCCATTATTGTAACATACTAGCTATCTACAGTTTAAGAACGGTAACTAACTTCCAAATTCAGCTGAAGTGTAACTAACTAATTTCCCTAACGAGAGTTTCAACTCATATAACAAACAGGAAAGATAAGTCATCTAAGCATTAACTACTCTAACATTCAAAACTAACTTCTAGTTTTTCAATTTCAGCTGAAAAAGAACAATTAATGGTTTATTTAACTGAAAACTACAATTGGATATGAACTAACTATTCCATTAATTAAGAAATGAATAGAACATATTTTAACAGCAGCGAATTAAACAATATAAAATAATTTTATTTTGAAATAGAGAGAGAGAGAGAGAGAGAGAGAGAGAGAGAGAGAGGTAGTACAATTTGAAGGCTTCCTATTGGAATGCTCGAAAACAAGTCTCAGTCTTTGAGGGAAAGAGAAACATCATCAAGGGCTTTTCCGCCCAACCAAAGACCTACTGGTCTCCCATGTTTCTTCAACTGAAGAAATCCGACCCTTCACGAGGTGCAATCTTTAAAAGATTTCCCAAATTACCATCTTGCCATTTGAGTCTGGTATCAAGAATCTATACTACCCTGGTCGGTCTTTCACTATAGGTTCTCCTAACTAGAATGACCGTTCTAACCAAGGGTATATCTGATTCTTGATGGCTGATTGTTGCTTATTCAAAGCTTCATAACCTTGGCCAAGGATTTAATGATTAAGAGCACGTTCTTGTGCCATCAGCACTCTCACCCTTACTCGGCATTAATACATTTGATTTTTGAGTTTATATAATTAGTGACTCGGCTCATAGTTTGTTCTACAATCAGGGATAATTTGTTCATTTCTTACCCAGAAGAGGAGGTATGATAGTCTTAGTCAATGTTGAAAGACTACTTCAGTTCATAAAATATATATTTCATCTAATTGACATTTGTAAAAGATTATTGAACTGACCTGATTCAAGATCTAAAGAAAAACAGAGCAAGGTTTTTATTTCAAGTGAAACAGTGATGAAGAAAGACGTAGAATATCTCAATTTCCAGCTCAGGTGACCACAATTGGTTTGAAAGGTAAGGAAGAAATTATTCACTAGACGACATTGAAGTTTGCAAGGAATTCGATTTCAATAAACAACAGGTAGGACGTGTTTTCCAAAAGAACACACCAGCATTACCCATCGACTTCATAAACAAGTAGTGGACTATTCTTAAATTAAGATTTAACAAATTTAAAGACACAATCTACATGCCTGGAAATGCAGATCTGAAACTTGATAGCTCTCCTGGCGTTTTCTCCCAGCAATCAAGATGATGTTTACAGATGTTTCGATGATTCTTCACTAACCCAAAGTGTGATACTAAGGTGGACTTACTTCAGAATGCGGATTGTTTTTCCCACCCCTAGAAATTAAGAGACGAATGAATGAGGATGGCGCTCGACCATGAAACTCTTGACAGAATTACCCAACCCCAGAATGCTGACCCTCAAGAGAGAAAAGAGAGAGCACGAAATGAGAAGGAAGCCATCCTATATTCGACGCAAGCCAAGACTCCAAGAAAAACGTCTGCATGCGTTCCTTCTTGGGCATTCTTCAAGACATGGAGGATGAGGTGGCTAGGGGTTACCGCCACCTCACTCAAACGGACCTTTTCTTCCCACCATCGCGACTTAAGGTTTATATTAATATTGGCATTGATATTTAATTTAATTCCTTACACCAAGGTGCGCTCAAAGAGTTCAATACGTGACTTCAATAGGAGAACGATGACGCTCAGTTAAGTTAACTTGTTTTTTAAAATTATTTAATTAAGTGCGATAATATCACAAGGTTAAGACTACCACGTTAGCAACCTTACACCAAACTCATGACTTGATGGTAATTTGGTTCTTTTATAGACTGTGGCCTCTCCTTGATGATATTTCCCTTTCCCTTCGAGTTGTTGTCAATCTTGCATCCACTTGGTAAAGAAATAGGGTTAGACCGTTCTCTGTTTCCTTTTCAAAATAAAAACATATCAACACATTCACATATATATATAAAGAAATCATTCATAATTGTAGTTATATCAAATGAATTAAAAATTCTTTTTTCCCAATTTTCACATTCTCATGAAAGGTAGTTGATTACAACTAACATAACGACCATATTATTATTGTCATAATCTTGTTTAAGACAAAAAGGGATGTAACAATTATCAATAACAAATTGGGAAATACTTAGCATTTAGCACATTGGTATTTTCTAAATGAAATCACTCAACCAACTAGGACGGTTTTCGTCCCCGAAATTGGATTCACCAAAGGGTTTTCATCTTTAGGCAAATAAAGAGAACTCACGTTCTTTCACCAAAACAAATGAAATGAATAAGTAGTAACCCTTCTTCTCAAGACTCAACTTCCTTTTATAATCTTCTTAGAGCTATTTTAAGAAAAACCCCTTTTTTTTTGTTTTTTTGCTGCTTTAAAAAAAACATGTTTTGCTTTTTCATTGCTTTTTAGTTTTTCAAAAACACTCTTTTTTGTTTTTTATTGCTTTTTTGGAAAAAACAATTTTCCTTAATAAAATAATATAAAGTGTCCTTATGACTACTTTTCAACACCTTGAACCTAGTGACACTTTATTTGCACACTTAAAACCTTTGTTGCAAAACTCGCGAGTACTCGCAAGCTAAATGGCTAGGCGAGTTACTCGCCAATGAGTTTTTGAAAAACTCGCAGTGATTTTTCTGCGAAATTTTTTTAAGTCAACGAAAAAAGGCACAAGTTTTTGTCAATAACTCGTTGAAATCTATATAATCTTTTTTCTTGCCTGCAATTTAAAAAACACAATTTTTGCTTCATTTTCACATGGTTGATGACTTAGGGCATGTGGTGACATGGCTGCCCCTTGACCCCATTGGGGGTGTTGCCCCCAAATCCCCACAAGGGTTGTCGTTGCTTGACCCCACTACAGGCATTGCCCCCAAACCCCCATGAGGGGTACTACCCCCAACCCAATTGGTATCTCCATTCTCAAATCCCCATTAGTTATTAAGATCTCTTGTCAAAAAAGAAAATTGATTACAATGAGGGGGTGATGAGGACTTGAAAATTTGAAATATAACTCTAGAGTGTGCTAACTTAGACGTTATTATTGTACAACTTGCCAAAAATCTCTTTAGATGAGGCAACTTCTACGTATGACATGGCTAGTGGAAGTGGCATTGTAACTCAATTTTTGGTCTATGATATGTATTAAACTCTAATTTTGATTTTTATATGATGGAAATCAAAAATATGCTCTACAAAATTAGTAATATGTGTATTTTTGAAGAATATTTTTAAAAATTTATGTATTTTAAAATGTTTGACAAAATTGCCGAGTTTTTCCCCTAGTTTTTGCCAAGTCCCGAGTTTTAAATTTTTTTGGACCTGCCGAGTTCGATTTTTTCACTATGCTTAAAACACCTTTTTAAACAATTAAATATAAGTTGTCATTTAATTTTACTTTTTTGACAACTTAATATTTAACCATTTAATAATTTTAATTTTTTTTTGCACAAACACCAAAGTTACAGAAAATATTAAAATAACCCAAAATATGAATTCTGGCCACACCACCAATACCTTAAATGCATGGGATATGAGTCTATGTGAAACTTAGTGTTCTCTTAAGATGACAAAATTCTCCAAGAAGTGTGGAGTGCTCCCAGAATGTCAAATTTGTACATGGAAAGTACCGTTGTGCACATCTTGGCTCTAGGAATTTGCTGTCGATGTCAAAATTTCCTTTTGAAAAAGCTGGCACTCTCCAAGAATGTTGGTATGGATCAGAACAGGGACATTATAGTATTTTTTAAAGCTGCGACCTACAACTTGAAACTTGTCAAGAATGGAGATATTTGAAATTGAAACATCACATTAAAAAATATATATTCACCATCATAATTTGCAACCATATCTAGTTAGCCTAGGAGGAAAAAACCCTTTTTTTTGTCATTCTTCAAACCCACACCTATAAACATCAATAATAATCGACCAATTCTCTATTTATTATCTAATATTAAGTTTGTATTTAAATAGTACACTATATAGGTAATAGTTATGTATTTAATATTAATTTTTGTATTCAATATTTAAACAGTATGTTATATTAATATAGATAATAATTTACAAAATTTAAAATACAAAAATGTAATTTATTATATATTTTATTAAATTATTAAATAGTATATTTAAATATTATATAGTTTTAAATTTATTTTTAATAGTTTTTGTATGGTTAAATTAAAATAATAAAACTAAAGTCTAATTGTCTAATACAATATTGAATATAGTAACTCAATATATTATATTATTAAAAATAAATTATAATGTATAATTTATAATTATATTTATATGTTTTTTGTATGGAAATACCCAAAACGTACCCAACCCTCCCCTCCCCAAATCTGCTGTACCAAAATACCATACCCACATACCTGTACCCAATTCAGCAACTTAGTCTATGTGTGTGTATCCTTTAAAGCTAAGCATGAAGGTTGGATGTATATACAAGAGAAAAGGGCTAGCAGATGCTGGCCTACATGTATATTAAATTTTCTATGTTTTTTCACCTTCAAACATTTATAAGAACTTACATTATTAAATTGTATGTCCCTACCACAGTATTGCCACATTACCATGTTTGTGTAAATACTTGTCTAACTTCAAGATTACAGCCAACTGCTCAACTTTGACAGATTTCCTATTGTTCGTTAGAAACTTAGAATATTTATTTGTATTTATCTTTTTTGTTCAGCTGCTGTTAATGTCTTATATTATCATTTTCTAGCATAGGAAGGCCATTTGCTTTCAAACCTGAATAGTGGACGTTTTCTAGTGATATCATCCTATAAGTGGAATGTTGAAGGAGAATTCAATAACTGTGAGTGTTAACATGAATAAAGTTGTAGCAAATGAAAATACAATCACTGTGAGTGTAACATGTGGGTAAGATGAGTAAAGCTATCTTTATCATATCCTGACATGTGGCCATTTTGTAGGAGTTCTCCGTGAAACTTTCAGTGTTGATATTGATGCAGCAGATTATGGTTTTCAACCAACTCAAACTCCAAGAACGGATAGATCGGTATAACTCTGACATGTTTTAAACCTTTGGTTCATTCACTCATATACAAATATTATATAAAACATTTACCATTTAAAAAGTGGTCATTCTAGGAAATTCTTACTTGAGCAGGTTGCAAAAAATATTGAGCTGGGATTATCTGCTCTTCGGGGTGAAAAAGGTCCAATCTATGATCGTATTTTGTTGAATGCTGCTGTGGCTGACCACTTACTAGGATGCTCAGGTGCATCTGATATGCTTTCTACTCTGGAAAGGTCCAAAGAAGCTATTGACAGCGGGAGGGCATTGAATACCTTATTAAATTATATTAAGATGAGTCACAAAGTGAACCCACCAAAATAATTCCAAAGTTGCATTGCTTGCTGCATCAGCATGCGGATAATACAACTGAGTTCGTCTTGGGTTCAAAGGAAAATTATATTTTTTGAAGGAATAAATGCATGGACAACATTATTGTCCAAGGCACGTTTTGAGATACTCACTTGTCATCTTCAAAAGCCAGCCAGATTAAGGCTTTGGCTAGCATTGGAGGATACGTTTTCATTATAACCAATTTTTGCTAGGTGAGAACCAATGACCAGACCCTGGCTTCACTTTTGTAGTTTCAAATATTACATATGATTTATTCAATTCAAAAAGTATGTGTATGAAAAATTGTGTTTACAAGTCCCTAAATCCATTGACCAATGTAAATGCTTTAGCCTCTGTTATAGGCATTCACAATACTACAATGTAAACTATGTGAAAAAATTGTGAAATAAAAAATAAATAAATTTGATATTTAGAATCACTTCATTTTTGTTGTTTAAAACATATAATCTCATGAAACTTTTAATTTTTTTGTTATATACTATGGCAAGTTTTTGCAAGATGAAAATTAATGTTCTTTTAATACCTTTATTTTCACAAATTGATGACATAGCTCTCATTTTTTATCAATAATTGCATATAAATTCCTATTTTAGAAAAATGTTTTTCTACTCCAAAAATTTCTTAGCTACAAAATGATAACAAATATTCCCTAAAACAACCACTATTTAAGGTAAAATTAGTTTTTAGGCATGGTCAAACAAGATGCCAAATTGGTGTACGAGACCCCCTTTGTGGAAGTCTCCATATATTTCCATTTACGTTACGTATTATTCATATGAGGCATATGTGTACCATATCCTCTTTGGATTCAGACATGCTTTCTACACACTCTGCAAGCCTTCTCCTATATGCATTAAATGAAAAACCCGAAGTTAAATAATGTTTTAGTACAATGATGGGAATTTAATTTTTTTAAAAGTGCATGTGGGCTGTGGCCAAGGGTTTTTAATAGTTTTTCTAGGTAAAAACTGTGAATATAATTTTATCATCAACATTTTTGACCATTAAGGGACCTATCATCAAAATGGATTGATATGATAGAAGTGGATTGGAGCTCTTCATCTAGATATCTCTAGTGAGGTACATGGTACCAACACGGGATTTGCCTGAGAAATATTAAAATGTGATTGATATCTGAACTTCAAAGGAAATATTTAACTATGAACTTCAAATGAATTTATAACTAATCAATCAAGACTTCTGGAGAGACTTATGTCACATTAAAATCACATTCCTTGATGTTTTGGGTCATAACAGGTGACCCATTATCAGGTTTGAATGTCTTCTCTTGATGTTTTTGAACTTGGTATGGGTTTAAACCCAAAAAGTCGAAGAGTATTGTTTCAATTTAACAGAGGTCTCTGCAGAATTCTTGATTGATTATTGTGATGAATTGCAGAAGTATATTTTCTAATAATTCCTAATTGCAGACTAAGCTTAACATTATGTTAACCATCAATTGGTTTGGTGAAATAGCCATGCATAAAATACAGGAGGAGATTCAAACAAAGGCATACAATTACCCTTATAACTGGCAGATTATAGCTTGTGTTCACCAGACAACTCACGTACATATTCGTGCAATTTTGAAAGGAGACAATAGCTAAAGTTCAACTTGTATTGTTGTCTCTTTCTGTTATTCACGCTGCTCTTATTTTCTTGATTCATAGGGAGGATAAGAAAGGTATAAGCATTTAACATCCACCATTTCCGCCTTTTATCCAAGTTCATACCTTAAAATCTTCGCTGGGGTGCATGTATATCATTATTGCATATGTTGTTGGTTGAGTTCTGTTAAAAAATGACAATGTGTAGGGATTTAGGTGCCTATCGATGAATCTGTCGAGAAAACACTGTTTTTCTCAACATGGCAACCACATTTATTGAGGGCTTTTGCTCGTCTCCATATGTTTGAAAAGCTTGGTCTATGATAACCATTTAATAAGACTAATATAGTACTAGGTGGTACTCAAATTTTATATGCAGGGAGGTGTCTGAGCCTTATCCCTCATGGGAATGTTCTTCTATGTCATTGTAGTGCTATTAGTTTATGTGGAAAAAAGTTAAAGGTAATTTCTCATTGTGCATACATTATTCAGCACCTCTTTTTACTGTTAATAATTTACAACAATAATTTACAACTTTGAACTAATTTCTTTGACTGTTTCAGAGCAATGGAAAAAAAATTCAAGATCTTTTTTGTGGATTTGACATGGAAACCGTGACTCGTATCTTTGTGGAGCTGCGTTTTTCTTCTTAAATAGATATTTCTATTATGAATAAGATGCATAAAATTTGGTTTAATTTAGCATTGATTGTTCACCAGTCATTTTATCAAGCAAAGGAAAGGTGTGGCTCTGCTATGATACTGAAACCTCTATCATGTATGAGATATTTTGTCTAGAACAATTATGTTGTATATTAAATTTTCCTATAATAAAGATTTCAACAGCAACCACCCTTAGAATCTGAATAGTTATCGACATCTCTTCATTGATACATTTACTACTAAATAAATTGATCAATTTTAATCCTTACGTTACATTGGAATATGGAGATTTTGAAATAGTTACAGAAGTCCATCATGTTAAGCAAATGAAGCAGATAAAAGGATTTATTTGTCACCAAACAGCAATGAAGAAAAACAGAGTTAATAAAATTCAGACAGCAAAATGTATAGAGACACATAGAATTATGTGGTTCACCAATGATTGGTTACATCCACAGGAAAACCAGGGAATCCATCTCTTATTGGTTGTAGAAAATTATAGAGAAGTTTTTCATCAATCATACAAATGTCTCAATCCCCAAATTTATACAAAACTCGTGAGGGCAAACAAAGAGTTCAAAACAGGGGAGATGAAGAGTTTTATTGACTGAATGTTGATGGTATGACTTTTGGACTTCACATATCTGAACAATCTCCCCCATGCTGCAAATAGCTAAACTTGAAGATGTCCCCTGCTTTTGCAAGCTTATTGTCACATATTTACCAAACCAAGAGAAACTCTACCAAACTCCAACTTCTCTTTTGAAACAGCTTTAGTAAACACATCTGTAGGATTGAGGCTGTGGTATGAATCTTCACCAACTTCAGTTTACCCTGTTCAAGGACACTTCAGATAAAATGATATCAAAGTTCTATGTACTTTGTTTGTGAATGAAAGGCTGGATTTTTCGCCAAATGAATTGCACTTTTGTTGTCAATATACAGAGTGAAATCTTGTTGTCTACTACCCAATTCAGCTAATAATTGCTGCAACCACAACATCTCCTTAGCTCCTTTAGTGATTGCAATATATTCTGCTTCCGTAGTGGAGAGAGCCACCACCTTTTGCAATATGAAAATTCAACTAATCGTTGCCCCTACAAATGTGAACACATACCCAGTAGTAGATTGTCTTTTATTGAAATCACCAACCATTTCAGAGTCAACATATCCTTGCAACTATGTGTCTTCTCTAAATCTTAAAACATGATGTGATGTGCCCCCTTTGAGAGCATAAAACTTCATTGATCACTGATAGGAACGGATACAAAATATATAGGAGAATAACAGGAGAACCACGTAACTACCATAGATGCAGATGCTGGTAACCACCATAACTAATTAGTGAACAATGTAATACGCCAACATTCCCCCCTTTATTACATTATTCCTATAAATGTACCCCCTAAAAACTCTTATTCTCCTTGCCGAAGGGACCCCCCTTAAGGCTTACATGACAAAACTTGTTGATTACAAAAACTATGTATACATTCTTGAGAAGATTTTCCTTTTGAAGAAACAAATCCTGAATCAAGTGGAACTCCTCCAAGTTGCCTCGTAACCCTCATAAAGGTGTAGCTCCGAGCTAAATTCCCGAGTTCGTCCTCCCATGAACTCCTGAATCACAGACCGTAATTATTGGACAACCATCCTCCAAGTTGTCTCCTCAACCCTCGTAAAGGTATAGTCCTTGATCTTGATTGTAATTATTGGGCAACCATCCTTCAAATTGTCTCCTTGACCCTCATAAAGGTATAATCCTTGGTCACAGTCTCGTGAACTCTTTGGGCAACAATCCATACTGAGCTCTTCACCAAACCCTTTACCTGTCTTCAAAATCAAACTTCACAATATATGTATTCTTTAAATCTATTAGCAACAATAAGAAAAAACTAAAAACTAAAGCCAAAAACGCTTATCATGCAAAGCATCATCTCAAAGTAAGAAGTTGACTTGAGATGATAGAATTTCCTCCATCCTTTGATGCCACCTGCCTTCAATAAGTGAAGGCTTATAGTACTAATGCAGGATTAGTACCACCAAAAGAGTCATTAATAATAGCTTCATCATGTGATGAATCCTCATCTTCAATGCGTGCAAAGTTTCCTATATCTGATTCATCTTTGAGATTCCCTTTAAGAAGATCATTGGCTTGAATTCTACAAAATCTTATTGTGTGTCCCTTTTTTTTATAGTAAAAACATACATTTTCTCTTGTACTTGACCTTTTATTGTTGCTTCGTGAATATAGTGCTTTCTCCAGTTGAGAAATATCTTCTGAATTTGTTGCATTTGCTCTCTTTTATTCTACTAAAGAGCTGAAATCATATCTTCTAAATTTTGAGAGGTTATTTGGTTGAGTGTAAAAATAACATTATTGTATTTTGAAGGAAAACTATTTAACAATATAGCTCTAGAATCACCATCATATACCGGAGCCTTGACTTCTGCCAGTTGTCTAAGGAGAGACCTCAAATTACTTATGTGATTTGACATTGTACTTCCATCTTCCATTTTGAACCTGAATAATTGAAGTTACAAAGAAAACTTTGCATTGAATGCCTTTGCTCCAATACCACGTGTAGACAAGGCTACACCATTCATCTCCTAGATAAAAGTGCATTTAAGAAACGATATGTGAAATTGATTCCCTTTCTTCAATGCCATCTCAGTGCCAGCTCTCCATAAAGAAATTATGCTGCCATCCTTGATTGTTTAGCCAAAAATAATCTCCAATGCCTTTGTACGACCTTCTTACTCAACGCTTCTCTGTTACAGCGCACCCATCAAAGCCCATAATCAACAGCTCTATACAAGTCTTTTCTTGCCTAAATTTCTTCACTTTAAATGGGATTATTTGTATATCCAATGCCTTCAAGCTGATTGCAAACCTTCACAATTAAAAATAGTTCCATCACCCAACTTTATGTCAGATCCACGTGTTGCTTTCAACACACAGGCACAAGAACATTAAAGAGACCACAAATCTTCATACTCCCACGCATAGGATGCTTTGATACCATATGAGAGCATAAAATTTCATTGATCATTGATAGGAACGGATACAAAATATATAGGAGAATTAAAGGAGAACCATGTAACTACCATAGATGTAGATCGAACCGTGTAACTACCATAGATGCAAATGCTAGTAACCACCATAACTAATTAGTGAACAATGCAATACGCCAACACCCTTCAAGTATCTCAAAATTCATTTTACAACCTCCTAATGATTTTTTCTCGGATTACTTATATACCTGTTGACCATTCCCATTGCATGAGCAATGCCAAGTCTTGTAACCAATCATTGGTGAACCATGTAATTCTTTGTCTCTATACACTTTGTTGTGTCTAAATTTTATTATCTTTGTTTTTCTTAATTATTGTTTGGTGACAAATAAATCCTTTTATTTGCTTCATTTGCTAAACAATTGGTATTAGAATGCTAAAAAGAATTTGAAAAACCCACTGTCAAACAAGCAAAGATAGAGAAGGCAGATAAGTGGAGGATTGAAAATTTCTCAAGTCAAAACTTTGGGATGTGGAAGTTACAATTAGAAGATATGTTAATTCAAAAAGATCTTTCAATTATGCTGGAAGGAAAGTCAAAAAAGTCTACTACAATGTCCAATGAAGATTGGGAAAAAATGGATAGGAAGGCAATGGCAACTATTATGCTCTCCATACCAACAATGTTGTATTCAATGTCTCAGAAAAAAAAGATAGCGTAAGGATTATGGGATCGTTTAACAGAGATGTATGAGATGGCCTATGCATCAAACAAGGTATTTTTTACGAAGAAATTGTACAATATGAAAATGAAGGAAGGTGTCAATGTCTCAAATCATTTGAATGAATTTAACACTTTGATTAGTTAGTTAATTTCTATGAGCATCAATTTGGATGATGAGATCAAGGCAATTTTACTATTGTGCTCTTTACTTGATAGCTGGGAAGGAGTTGTTATGGCTATTAGCAACTTAGTTTCTAGTAAGAAAGGAAGTGTGCTAAATTTTGATGATGTTGTTGAGTTTCTTCTTAGTGAGGACATGGGAAGGAAAAACCAAGGTAAATCACTGGGAGATGCTTGGTATTTGGTAACATAAGAAGATCACAAGAACGAGGTAAGAATAATCATAGAAGAAGATCAAAATCTAGGGGCAAAAATATCAGTTGTTGGTATCACATGAAAATAAATTGGTCTTTCAAAAATATTGAAAATCAATCAAAAGAAAATGAGGCAAATGCACCATATGAAGAAGGTGTAGGTGATTTTGTTTTGTCCATAGGAGAAGCCACCATAGATGTTTGGGTGCTTGACTTAGGAGCATCTTTTCATGCTACATTATGCAAGAGTATTTAAAAAATTATCAAACTGACAACTTTGGCAAAGTTTACCTCAGTGATGATGAGCCTTGTGATAACATTAGTAAGGGAGATGTTTTATTAAAATTAAAAACAGGTAACAATTGGCTACTAAGGGATGTTAGACACATCCTTCAACTCAAAAGAAATGTGATTTCAATTGATTAATTGGATGCTCAAGGATGTTGTGCCACTTTTGAGTCAAGTGTGTGTGTTAGTGTGAAAGGGGTACTTTATCTAACTAGTTCATTCTTAGCTAGTTCTCCACTAAAGTCCTCTTCACACTGGCTTAATTTTACATAGGGATAAGGTGGTTGAGCCTTTAATGACATGAGTTGTCACACCTCATAGGATGCCAACACTTGTCATAATCTGATTGCATCTATCTCTCCCCTTGGCCTATATAACCAAGGCATTTCCTTTGTAATCTCAATTCTCAAGTTGAATATAGCTTTGCATTCTTGAGAGGAATATAGTTTATTCCCCTCATATTTCTGGTTTTGCTTTCCTTCAGTCATTAGATTCTTGGGCAGGCTAGTTAGCAGATCTCACATGGTATTAAAAATTAAAAATTGAAAATTTTCATTGATTTTTTTTAAAAACCTCAAAAATTAAAAACAAAGAATTAAAAAATAAATAAAAATTCATTGAAAAAATACAAAAAAAATAACAATTTTTTTTGTGCGCAGGTACTTAGTACCTACGGCTTGCACAGTAGGGTACACAAGTACCAAGGTATCTTGGTACCTGCAACTGTTGCTCGGGTAGCGCATGCATCCTGCAAATGCCTCAGCCTTCGGGCTTAAACAAAAAAATTTCCTTTTATAAATTTTTTTATAAACTTTTAAATATTTTTTAATATTTTAAAAAATTTCAAAAATTTCGTCGACGAAATTTAATGTGCCAACTCCATTTGATATTTTTTATTTGGGCTAATTTTTCGTGGTCTATGCATTGGTGAAGGTGGTTTCAGATTTTGGTTCACGGATTTTTCAGAAATTGTTGATTCTCAGGGAGGACTCCTCACCGTTCTCATTTTGCAAACTTCAAAGTTGCATAACTTTTGCATACGACCTCAAATTGAGTTGATTTTTTTTTAAAGTGCATGATTTTTCGTGTACTTCACATTGGTGTTGTTTATTTCATATGAAATTATACCAAATGTCTACTTTTAGCACATGCTCTTTTCTTGAGGATTTGAAAAAGCATTGAAATTCAGAAATCTTTAACTGCACTAAATATAAAGTGTCAAATAATTTTTTTCTAGGGGGGTTCTTTGATTGAGTAAAAAAGGGGGGTCTCTTGTTGTCTTTGTGCTTGAACATCTCTCGTACTTTGTGCTCTATTTTTCCTTCACTATGGGTACATTTAAGTTTCTATTGCTCACGCCCTACAACTACAACACATGGCATCAAAATGCATGGAATGTCTTAATGCAACTAGGATATACACCTTATGTTGAGAAGAAGGTAACTGAACCCACCAATGATAAGGAAAAATTACTTTGGATTTTTGAACATACAAAAGCTCTTGGTTGTCTAAGGAGTTTAGTTTCACTTGATATCATGTTTCAAATTGAAGAATGTAAAGATTCACATGATGCATGGGAAAAACTAAAAACTCTCTATGGTACAACTAATGAAGTTCGTGGTTATCAAATTGATAATGAATTAATGAGTCTTGATCCAAAGTATTTTTATAACATCCAAGATTATATAACAAAGGTCAATGACCTTAGAGCACAATGTAAATCATGTGGCTTAGAGAAGAAAGACATTCAACTTGTCTATAACACTCTAAATAAACTTGGACCTAAATTTGCAGCTTTTGTTTCTAGCTTTCATACTCATAGGTTGATAATGGGATCTACATTCACTACACCTTTTGCTTCATTTTTTGAAATGTTGATGCAAGAGCAAAGTAAGTTTCTTTCAATGGGTCTTCTTAAGCCTTTACACTCACAAGCTTTGATGGTTGGTCAACCAAAGGGTCGGAAAGCATCAAGGAAACCTGACAACAAACAAAAGCAGTTCAGGAAGAAGTCACAAAGAGATCAAGCACAATCATCTTTAACAACAAAATTTTACTCCAATTCCTCCTCTTCAAAGGGGAATTTTCAAAAGAAGGAAAGGCCAACTTGTAGCTATTGCAAGAAACTTGGTCATGAGGAACATTCTTGTCATAAGAAGCAGATCGATGAGTTAAAGAATCTTCTCAAAAAGAACAACATTAATTTGCCTTCTTCTATTGCTCAACAATCTTTTGCTCCTTCAAAATCAAGTAAAGGGAAAGCACATGCACTTGTTGCTATTACTGATTCTTCAAAAGAGTGGATTCTTGACTCGGGCGCATCACATCACATGGGTTCTATGAAAGAACAATTTTCTTTGTTGGAGCTTTGTTCTGTGCCCCACATTCTCATCGGGGATGATTCTCCAGTGGAAGTAATTGGGAAGGGTTCAATTGATACTGGCAATGGTACACTTGAGGATGTCCTTTGCGTCCCTGACTTGTCATCCAACCTTCTCTCTGTCTACCAAATCACTCAGAATGGTAGAAAAGTTGAATTCACTTCAGATTCTGTCAGCATTAGGAATCTTGAAGATAATGCACTCCTTGCCGTTGGTAAGGCCAATCATGAGTCTCGATTGTATGCTTTCTCTCATTTTGTACCTTATTCACATTCCACTGCATTGCTCACCCATTCAAATGTTGTGAGCAAACTATGGCATGAGTGGTTTGGCCATCTCAACTACAGCTATCTTCAGCAACTCAACAAACAGAATATGGTCACGGGTCTTCCTCAAATCAATTTTTCTGATGGTGTATGTTCAGGTTGTGCCTTGGGAAAACATCCTGAAGACAAGTTTGACAAAGGGAAGGCTTGGAGGGCTTCATAAGTCCTTGAATTGGTTCATAGTGACTTGGCGAGTCATTTTCCATCATTATCTTTCAGTAAGGCTCGTTATTTGCTGACCTTCATTGATGACTATTCCAGATACACATGGGTTTACTTTCTTCAACACAAAGGAGAGGTCTTTGATAGATTTCAAGAGTTTAAGGCTCATGTTGAGAAACAATCTGGAAAGTGTGTCAAAGTTCTCCGCACTGATAATGGAAAAGAATATGTGAACCATCGATTTGAGCAATTCTATACTCTTGAAGGGATTGATCTTCAACATATTGTTGCCTACACACCGCAACAAAATGGTGTAGCTAAGAGGAAAAATAGGTCCCTAAAAGAGATGGCTAGTTGCATGATCCATGCTCGCTCCCTTGCACCTACATATTGGGAAAAAGCTATCAACTGTGCTACTCACATCCAAAACAGAGTTCCACATAAGGCACTAAAGGGCATCACTCCCTTCAAAGCTTGGTGTGGTACGAAACCTGTTGTGGGGCATTTTAGAGTTTTTGGCTCCCCAGCATGGGCACATATTCCTTCAGAGAAGCGCAAAGCCTTGGAACCTTAGATTCAGTTGTGTATCTTTGTTGGTTACCTTGATGGTGTCAAAGCATATCGGCTAATGGATCCTACAACACATGAGCTCTTCATTGAGCGTAGTGTGCATTTTGAGGAAAGCTATTCTAGCTCATCCTCTACTCTTCCTTCCTCCACAGTAGATTTAGAGGATTCTGACATTGAGGATTTTTCTCAAGCTTCCTCTAGTCGTCAAGTTGATCCTGAGATTTCATCTTGCTCTTCAGAGATTTCAAAATCTCCTCCTCCATCCCCTACCATGCCTCGTTGGGCTCGAAAAACACTTGAGTCTGCAAGCGATCTTGTTGGGGATCCTTCAAAGACAAGGAGGACTCGATCATAACATCAAGACATTCCACATTCCTACATCGCCACAACTTCAGATCCACAGTCATTTCGTGAAGCATCTGGTATTGCTAAGTGGGATTATGCAATGGAGGAAGAGTACAACTCTTTAATGCAGAATGAAACATGGGATCTTGTTCCACTTCCTAAGGGAAGAAAACTAGTTTGATGTAAGTGGATTTATCGAACCAAATTTGCAACAGATCGCTCAGTTGACAAGTATAAGGCACGACTTGTGGCCAAAGGTTTCTCTCAAGTACCAAGTATTAACTACACTAAGACCTTTGCCCTTGTTGCCAAAATGAACTCCATTCGCTTGCTACTTGCTATTTCTATAGCTCATGGTTGGGTTGTACATCAGATGGATGTGAGGAGTGCATTTCTTCACGGAGATCTACATGAGGAAATTTACATGGAGTAGCCACAAGGATTCATTCAAGATTCTTCAATGGTTTGCAAACTAAGGAAGTCTCTTTATGGCCTCAAACAAGCTCCACGAGTTTGGTATGCCAAAATGGACTCCTTTCTTCTCTCCATTGGGTTCTCCAGATGCCACTCAGATCCGAATGTCTACATCTTGCGGCAGGAGGGTGCTCTTGTCTTCTTGGCTCTCTATGTTGATGACTTGATTGTCACTGGGAGCACTTCATCCATCATCTCAGCTGTTAAGACTACTTTGCATGACAGATTTTCCATGACTGACTTGGGTCTCTTGCACTATTTTCTTGGGATCGAGATCACACAGACCTCTTACAGGATTTCACTTGCACATCCCAAGTATGCTCTTGATCTTTTGTCACGTTTTCATATGGTTGATTGTAAGCCTGCACTGACTCCCTTTCTATCTAGAGTTAAGCTTGAGGCCAAATGTCCCACACCACTAGTTGATGCTACTTTGTATCGTCAACTTGTTGGTAGCCTCATCTACTTGACTCATACTCGCCTCGACATTTCCTTTGCAGTTGGAATTGTTTTGCACTTCATGACGAAACCACATGAGCTTCATTGGAAAGTTTCCAAATGCATCTTGCACTACATCCAGGCACTCATCGGTATGGGATTCACTATGCAGCAAGCACAAGTTCAGACTTACTTGGATACATGGATTTTGATTGGGCTGGTGATATTGATGATTGCAAGTCTACATCTGGCTACAATTTTCACTATGGTTCTGGCCCCATTTGTTGGCAAAGCAAGAAGCAACATGCCATTGCTCTTTCTTCAACTGAGGCTGAGTATCGGGGGATTGTCAATGTCGCCACTGAGGCTATTTGGCTTCAAAATATCCTCACTGAACTTGGTATCACCTATCAAAATCCATCAATCAACTATTGTGACAACCAGAGCGCCATATAGATCTCGAAAACCTGGTCCACCATCAACAAACCAAACACATCAAGATCCATATGCATTTTCTTCGGGAGTTGATTCAGGAGCAGGTCATTGATTTGCGATATTGTCCTACAAAAGATCAAGTTGCAGATATATTCACCAAACCCTTCACTGAGAGCAAGTATGTTCATTTGTGGTCTCTCTTGGGGGTGCAACACATCTCTTCTAGGGGGGTCACTTAGACCTTCTTCATTCACCCTCTCATGGGCAGGAGTTTTTTCCCACTAGGTTTTCTCCTTCTTTATCGTTGAGAGGTTATTATGTACATGGGTACCTCATCAGGCCTAGTAGTCGGGACCCATATTTTCATCTTTGCGTTGTATACTTCTCCCTAAGTTGCACTTAAGGGGGGATGTTAGTGTGAAAGGGGTACTTTATCTAACTAGTTCATTCTTAGCTAGTTCTCCACTAAAGTCCTCTTCACACTAGCTTAACTTTACATAGGGATAAGGTGGTTGAGCCTTTAATGACATGAGTTGTCACACCTCATAGGATGCCAACACTTGTCATAATCCGGTTGCATCTATCTCTCCCCTTGGCCCATATAACCAAGGCATTTCCTTTGTAATCTCAATTCTCAAGTTGAATATAGCTTTGCATTCTTGAGAGGAATACAGTTTATTCCTCCTCATATTTCTGGTTTTGCTTTCCTTCAGTCATTAGATTCTTGGGCAGGCTAATTAGCAAATCTCACAGTGTGGAAGGTAACAAAATGATCTTTAATGATTTCTAGGGGAAGCAAACCAGACACATTTTATGTGCTAGAGAGTCAAACAAAAGTGGGGGTTGCGAACAATAGAATGAAGCTTTGGCATAAAAGGCTCGGTCACATGAACAAGAAATGTCGAGATTTTGCACAAAAAAGATCAACTGTCAGTTCTGAAATTGGTAGATTTGGAGTTGTGTGAGCATAATATATAATTGAAAATTGTTTAATTAATAGTGATGAAAGGGGTGATTAGTGATGAAATTGGTAAATCTGAAATTAATGTGAAAAATGGGTTGGTTTAATCAAATGATTGAAAATTATTGAATTAATAGTGATGAAAGGGTGATTAATGATGATGACAAAAAATGATGAATTAGAAAAATGTGTTAGACATTTTTAGGTGTCTACATGTGTAAAATTGATTATCTATGTGTACCATTCCAGTTGGGAATATCTTATCTCATACATCATGTTATTTTATTCTAACACCACTATCCATCCGACCCATTCCATTTCCATCCAACTTTCCTCTCCACCTTGATCTTGACAAACTAGGGGCATATACTTCAAAACATGCTTTTGGAAAAATCTTGACATGGTCATTTCCTTTGACCATATACTATCATTTGTCATACCATCACCTACATAGCACTATCCAAGCAATTAGCCTAAGTAAAACATGTTATCCTAGTACGAGATGAGTCCTTGGAAGTAAAATCCCTTATCCTAGATCTATTTGCATAATTTCTATCCTCCCCATCCTTCACATATTCATTTCCATCACACTAGTCCATTCATCCACTCATAATGTCACATACATTACTAAACACTAGTGGCATGTGATTACATCCTGCTTTGGAATAAATATTGATATGCCTTCTAGCTCACTTAGTGATCTAGACACCTAAAAAGTCATATTTTGAGAATCCAAAAAAATCACATATTCCAAAATCCAAAAACATTTAAATAATGCAAAATTCAAAAACATCCAATTATTATAAAATTCAAAAACATCCAAATATCCCAAAAAGATCAAAAACAACCTCAAATACTCAAAGAAATCCAAATACAATTGATATTCCAAAAATCCAAAGAAAATTCAAATATTCCAAAAATGTTCAAAAACAACCTCAAATATCCCAACAAAATTCCAAAAAACATCGATATATTTCAAAAATTCAACAAAAACAAGTCAATAGAACTCACCCATCCACAATAAAATCATCGCTCATTATAAACATATCATCACACCCATTTTTGACAAAGTAAGCAAAAGCAAATGGCACAATAATCGAAACCTAGAACACTCATGAAAGATTGCAAGCTAAGATCATTGTTGAAACAACCCCTACCCACATATCCATTGCCTAAATATCCTAAATCAACATCCAAATCATTTCCTTAACAGATATATCGTTCGTACAATAGGCATCATCCCAAATAACAACTACAACCTCTTTGGCAAGAGATATGATAGTTGTGCTATGTTTTGTTAGTTAGTCTTTTCTTTTGATTTATTTTTTGTCTCATTCTACAAATCTTACTCGAAGCCACCTCAATCTTCAATATCTTGGTGTGTCTAGAGAAACATAGAATGGGGCATATTCATTGCTTTCGTTTGTTATGTTTGCGGGGCATTCTTGTAATACTACAAGGACAAATATTTGCCTTGTGTGTGTTGAGGTAGCTTCAAGCATAAAAAGTGACCATTACATATTAGGTTCATAACTTTTGTGCATAGGCCTATCTTGCTCTGAGTTTTATTCTTTCACTTATCTAAACAAGGATTTTGTATGTTTGGTATGAATAAGAATAATCTTTTTTGCTTGCAGAGTCAAAATCCATGTAATAGATACGACACCACCCTAGTTCCTCATGCCTTGATGCATAGTGTCTACTTGTTATATCAAAACAAGGATTGCTCTTTAAAAAATTTAGCATAACTAAAAGCAAAAGAAAAAGAAAAATCACTTTCCCATTCCACTATCACTTGCCCATCCCATATCCCTCACCCACCCTATATCCTAACTATAGTTTTCACTATTTAATATTTGATCAACAAATTTCATTCATTTTCATTATCCTACATTCTATCTCATTTCTTCTTTCATACTATTCATCCTCATCCCAAATCCAAATTTGCATCCCTAGCCTTAATCTTTTCTACTGTCTTCATTTCATACATCCTTATCCCTCGATTTTCTTCCATCCAACTCCGTTTTTCATCTTCATCTTCACGAAACCTATCTCGTTTACCTATCATGAGTTCAACCCGATTTTTTTTTTTGGCTGATCTTGAGAGGAGGCAACCCACAATCCAACCATCATCCCTTTGTCCACTAGGGCACAATGGGGCACATTATCACCAATTTGTTT
Source organism: Sequoia sempervirens (assembly GCA_007258455.2). Lineage (NCBI taxonomy): Eukaryota > Viridiplantae > Streptophyta > Pinopsida > Cupressales > Cupressaceae > Sequoia > Sequoia sempervirens. Next base: position 107,144 of record VDFB02259388.1, read on the forward strand.
TCATAATTAGCAACATGTCTTTGAAACAACGCAATAGGGTACATTGTCTTAAAGAGTGGCGAAATGTAGACACCTAGAAATGTCTAACACATTCTTCTAAATTTATCATTTAATGGCATCATCACTTATCACTCCTTTCATCACTATTAATTAAATAATTTTTAATTATTTGATTAAACTAACATATTTCCTACATTAATTAAATAATTATTCATCTTTTTCATTCAACTTTAATTAAATAATTTTTAATTATTTAATTAAATCATGCATTCCTCTCCTCTCCCATAATTGAAATATTTTTAATTATTTAATTAGCTAATTATTCCTCCAAAATTAAATAAATTATTTTAATTTATTTAGTTTGCACATTCCTTTAAAAATAAATAAAATCATTATTTTATTTATTTCATAATAATAGAAAATCTCATCTTTATTCTTCTAATCCTAACTTTAAAGACCAAAGCTAAATTTAGTGATCATTACTAGATTTAGTGAGTTGACTGAACTTCCACCCTAGTTCACTCTCACTCTCTTCATGCAATTCCTCGTGATCTTTCAACATTTCCCATCCATTGATCTCATTTCACATCTCACATCTCACATCGTTGATCCAGTATCCTTGAAAGCTATAAAACATCCATCATTTGATCATTCAATCCCTCCTTGAATTTGCAACCAAATTATACTCATTTTCAGTCATGCTTTAACTTAACAAGGTTATGCTAAGGTATTATGAGCAATCCACATATCATCATAATAGCATAATTTTACACTTTACAATGGAGTAAGAGTAGAAATTTTCGGTGGAGACCTAAAGTAGATTAGTTAGATTGATTTATGTTTTTATTTGCTTTCATTTTGATGTGCACACCCTTCATTGAGATTAGGCCAATTTGATCATTGGATTTGGATTCTTGATTATTGTAATTGTCTCTTATTTTACATTGAGTTTATTGATCATTCGATTTATATTCCTATTCACTTGTATGATATCCAAACTTTTCCTTTTAAAAATTCACAATTTGGATGTCCATATGTGAAAGAAGGGGGTTGTGCAACACTTCAAACCATAGTGGCACATATGACAATGACTCAATGAATAACACTTGTACTAGTAGTGATGAGATGCAGTTAAGTGGACATATAAGAAACTCAAAATGAAGAAAATGAAAACTAGAATCATGATGGCTCTCAATCTCAACTTCAAGGTGAGAGCGAGGGGATGATTTGGCAAATGGAAGAGATTTAGTAGTTACTAGGTATTTATACTATATTTCATTAATCATATTCCAAATTGTTATTGATGATATTTTATATGTATTCCATGAATTTGATTGAATAAATTAATGTACTACTATTTTCCAATGTTCCATTTTAGAATCTAAATTTTAAACATTGTTTTCGAATTTGATTTATTAAACACATTTTTCAATTTCTATTTATTAATTATTTCATATTGTTATTGTGCCATATTGATTAGTTTTACACACACTCAATGATTCAACTAAATGCTTACGAACAATAGTAGCATATACAACATTAACAAATGTTTAATGTGTATCTAGAAACTAGAGTTATCTTGAATTGAGTAATTAAATAATACAAATAATTTGAACACGTAAATGGATTTGAGTTTTATATTGATTTTCAAATGAAGGAATACATAGAATTATTACAAAATCTTGCTCAAAAACAACTCTACACAAAGTTCAGTTGGAAACTAATATTATCAAATCATTCTATAAAATTTTGTATCATGTTCCACTATCCATCTCATGGAAGTGCAATTTGTTCTAAATTATAGTACCTAACTTGCAAAATTTGTTAACAATTCATAATTGACAATGGAACTTGACTTGAATGTTTTAATCAAAGTTGTATTCAAGGTTATCAATGGTTTGATGGAATCCAAAAAGTTTTCCTCATCTGGGTTCTGAAGAAATCGGTCCAAATCAAACTTCATTCTATCCTCTATCTTATTTTTGAAGTCAATTGTTCCAATGCATTACTCTATTGTGTTAAAAGCTAATGGCAAACCAAGATCTATCAAGTCCTCTACCTTTTTGTGTAGCTTCCACATCTTTTTGTAGCTTGATCTAGACATTCCTCTACTTCACATAGTTTCACATTTTTGAATGATAGATGATGTATTATTAAATCATTAATCTAGTCATGAATTACTTGTGATGCTAATTCATTGCCACTGGCTTTGTAGATTGTTTGCAATTTTTTTTTTGCAATTTTCTCTCTTAAATTCACGTTTTTGTTGTCAACAACGTATTGTCTAAGCTTCCTATTCTATACTATCAAACAATCAATCAATTAAAATAGTTGACACAAATGATTAGTCCTCTTCATTATTTCCTCCCAAATCTTTTGTTTTATATGTTTCATTGTTTTTCTATAAAATTTAGTTAATCTATTTTGTGAAGACTTTATTTCATTTTCTACTTTCTTCAGCTCTAGCATTAGTCTTTCAGTGTTTCTTCTCTCTTCCTCTATTTTTTGTTCTTGCAATTTTTCTTTCTTTTTGTTCATCCAAATTGTCTTGTAATGTATTTGTTGAGGCATTGGCTTTCACCATTTTTCTTTTTGAAGTAGCTCGTTCATTATCATATTTCTTGATGCTTTCATCTAACCTTTGCTTCAATTCATTTAGTTTCACCTCTATCTATTCATTATCTTTGCTTGTAGACGTAGGGTGGATTTTTTATCCTTTTCTCTAATTCATTACTCTTGTTATTTGTTGTTTTCCTCTTTGTTTTCTCATTTTCTAGGTCTATATGTAAATTTTCTATTTGATTCTCAAACTTGTTTTTGTCTCTCTTACTTTAGCAATGATGTGTACACCACTTTGGTGTTCCTTTTTTATACAATTTTTTTTAGAATTTTTCATTCCAAAAAAATCTATTTGGACACTACTCACCTCAAATTCAAAGCAATACATCTAATTCTTTGTTTTATTTTGAACTTTAGGCACAACAAACATTTACTCCATGGTTTCTTTATTTGGGTCATATGCGGTAAATACCCTAGTTGTAGGATTTGAAATTACAGTAGTTGTACTCATTATCATTTTCTTCTTGTGTTCTTTATATCTTTCTACTTTCTTTCTAAACTTAGCATTATAATCAAAACTTGGGGATCGTTGACAAAATCAAATGCTTGAATGGTGAAGGAGTACTTACAATGATGGGGGCATCTCTATTTATTTGAGGTTGAGGATAAGCCATTCCTATCCCAATCACACTAAAAATTGGAGGCATGTCTTCTAGAAGTGCAAATAATTCCTTTGATGTGGAAATGGAGGTAGTTGAAGTTGGACATGTCATAATATTTTGCTTCTTCAGAATGCCTTGATCATTAGGTTTTTATATAGTATCTTCTATTGTTGGCCTCTTGTGAGTATTTTTTTGTTGTAGCACTTGTTGGCCACTACTAGTACTATTGCCCATACCATCACCACCAATGGAAATAACACTAGATTCTCCACTATGTCCTAGTTGTGATTGTATCTTATTATCACGATTTGAAGTTGTAACAAAATGAATTGTACCACCTATCTATGTGCTCCTTTGGACTTGTTTATTAGCTCCAATGCCTCAAAAAGTACCAATTTTTATAGGGTCTACCTCTATTGGCTCCTAAGAGACTTTTCCTTTGGACCCCAAAACCACCACCTTCATAACCCATTTTTTTTACTATGGTTGCCCCTGAAGTATATCTTTGTTTTGTGGTCTCACTCAAACTAGGTTTGTGTGCATAGTCTACACTAGGAATTGTACCCAAGGTTTTCTCTTCCCTATCATCATCAAATCGATCATTAGTTGCTTCAGATGGATGCTCTATATTCAATAAATTGCTAAACTCGTCATCTTCTTGGATCTCTTGAAAACCTACCATTGTTTTTGGATCGCCTAAATCCTTCCTCATAGACCAAAAGACATTTATTTTTGTTTGTGTTCAATGTGCCTGTGTACAAGCTTCTCTTAGATAATCTAGTGTTTTTTAAAGTAGATGGTTGATCAACTCTCTTATAAAAAAATTTGCACCTCTTGATTGGCATATCTATTGCTCTCTGTGGATGCAAAGTCATTATTTCTGTTGACACTTGTTCAAAATAAATACCTTTCTTGGTAGCAATTTCCTCCATTATTTTTTTTATTTCACCCCAAGAATTCTTATTTTTCAATATTTCTAGCAAGGGTCTACTTTGGGTTGAATTTTACTTGTAGCATTCTTATTGGCCACAAAACTTTCTTTAATAATGTCACATGGGTCATACTTTCAGTGAGAGTCAACATCAAATTTATTTATTTTTAAAATTTCATGTACCATAGTGAATGTTTTTCTCTCGAATGTGAACCCTCCACATGAAAAAGGTAATGAAGGAAATATGTTATTTTACTTACTAACAAAGTATAGTTGATTTGTACTATCCATCTTTCATAAATATTCCAACATAAAAACCCTCTTAGTCACATGTATTGGAAGTTTGTAGAGCTCTACTCCTAATCCATAAAATCTTAGCACAATATTTTCTTCCATAAAGTACCAACCGACCAATTGAATTTTTGACCTTGGACGAACACAATCTCTACAAGACTCAAGCAATCTAGGCATTGGAGTATTTGCAATTTCTTAATACGATGGAGCCAAAAAATAGTCTATAAAATGATTGCAGTTCCTTCGATTATCTTGCATTCTATCTTATGGGTCCAATCATATAATGGAGCCACTATTTTCATCTCATCATTCGTATAGAGATGAATTTAAAACTTGTTGGCCAAAAAAACCCACTTAATTTCCCTATAAATAAATAACAAGAGTGGGTTGTGAACCTAAATGTCTTAGTGTAGCCTCCTTTAATCATTAAAAATTGTCTCTACATGGATTCTACAACATGTTCAAAAAATTATATTTAACAAGTGGAGTAACATAATGAATATTATGTACCATTTCAAGGAGGCTTGCAACCACTTATTACTATCTAATTTGAGGAAAAATGCTAGGATGGAAATAATATCCTAAACTCGTGTTTGAAAATGTTAATTTTATACAGAGGCTTATGATTCTCTTTAAATACATTACCATCCACTATTTTTTGAGAAAATATTTTTTGGACATTTGAGGGGCTACTACAAAATCACTCGCAAGGTTTTCTAGATCAAAGTGGAAGTTTCCAAAATCTTTGGCTAGAAACCCCAACACACTTCCAAATTCTTGTACATTAATGGGTAAGATTTCTTCTTGGCTATCATTTTTAACAATTACTTTTTTACTAATCATAATTATGGGCATAGACCATGATAAATTATGGGCAAGGGAAAACCTCAGGTAACATCATGTGTCTAAATCCAACCACCCACATTATAGTGATACTAGTAATTGGTAATGTTTTACTTTTGTTTGTTTTCATTTGCATTCCAACATTCTCACATGAAAATAGAGGTTATGATTTAAGCCTACAATAGATTACAAGATCATAAATATCATGGTGTTCATTAGTGAAACATGGGGTTTTAAGCAATCTGGCATAGTCTAATTTTTTTATTTAATTTTCCTTTCCCAATTGTTGGTCTAGTAGTGGTGATAGATGTATGATTATAAAACCTCAACCCCAAACCCCAAGATTAAAAATTAAAAATTGATGCAATGTAGGATTTTTTTTCACTTACCCAAATTTTGAAAAGATGAATATAAAGAGTGTCACAAACTAACTCTGTTGCATCCCAAAATCTCCCTAGTGCACTGCAATCTCCCTAACCCTCTCACTTCAAAATAATATCACTTAAAAATTACAATTTCACTTCTTATTTTCTTCTTATTGTTGAATAGTAAATTGAATGAAACATGTTACCTTTTGAGTCCATCATTATTAAATTACAATTATGTATTTGCCACTTAAAAAAATCAATACGACCTATATTTTTGTAGCTTCAATTGATTCATCACATTCAACGAGAGGTGGCATCTTTTGATCTAAAATAAAATCTCAACCGTTGATATTTACAAATCTAACAGCTCTAGGGTGATTCCTGAGTTTTGAGTTCACAATTCTAGCACTCTAGGCATTTCATTCTAGAATTCAACTACATTTATCCATCAAACATTCATTAAATGATGAAATATTTTAATACAGTATTTCTAATTTTATAAGGATATATTGTTATGTCATATCAATATGAAATGAAAATATTTATTATAAATATTACATAACTATGTAATTTAATAATTAAAATAATAATAAAAGATATATATTGATATGTTAAAGAAAATTTTGTAATTTTAAAGGGAAAAAATAGCAAACTCATTTTCACCATAATTATCTTAATTAATTATTTAGTTTTTAGATTTTTAATTTTGTGTACGTGGACTATCAAACCTCAATGTTGTAAGTGATATATGCCTCTTGATGTAATAAGACCTACTAATGGCTTGAATTTATATAGTTCTACTTAATAATCCATCTACAGAGCAAACATTCTAATTAATCTCCATGAAAGATGTTATACTATTACTTGAATAGACATTACCACAAAATAATTTATTAATGCAAATAAAGAATGAAGAATAGCACAACTCTTGATTATATTACAAATCACTTACAATGTTACATCCTTTTTTGAAGATGAGTAGATCATGCAAGCTCATGTATAAATGATACATGCCACTTCTACATTTGACCAACTAACACAATTGACTCTAGTGCAACATAACGAGTACAATGGCTTGTAAATTCCTAGTGGATTTTATACAACTCATTACAAAGGTGACAAAGCATTAGTTGCATCTAAATTATTCGTTGGCCTCCCAAGAAGACATTTAGCCTAGATTCTTACAAATATCCATCTACAACACCTTGATACCAACTAAAGATCTTGAGAACAAGCTGAAGAGATGGTAAAGTTCCTACCTCCATCTATGGGCAAGACCAAGACACCAAAAAAGAACATTGTGCAATTGAAATTCCATAATTCCTCTTTGATGGTCTCTATCAAAATGGAGTATGAGAAATTGATGGGTTTCGATGGGGAAAAGATTAAAAAAAATCTACTCACGCACACCTATTGAAAGCACTTATCTCCTTGAGAGCTCCTAATCCTAGTTCAAAACTCAACACAAGGGTCAAGTGAACCAAACCAACTTTCCAAATCCATCCATTCTAAAGGGAACTAGTCTTTCTTTTCATATGAAACTACATAAATTGAGCCAAGATAATTTAAAGTATCCCCAATACTACCACAAGATCATCCTTATTAACCTCACAAAATTATAATCAAAACATGCCCTAAAAACCATATTATTGACTAAAAAATGATTTCATTTGAACTCACAATCTATTTTTATAGAAAAATTATGAAGTTAACCTAGCCCTCAATCAACTTCCCAATCCTAGTTAACTACACCGATCATTACATATCCAAAATATGTGCCAACTACCATCTGGATTCTTGTACAACCTTGCAATTCTAGTACACGTGCTCAAAAATATTTCACAAATCTTCATTGGCATGAACAATCAAGTTATCAACATCATTCATTATACTTCTCCAACCATGTCACATACTCCTCTTTTCAAAGCCACTTGTGTGCCAAAACCTTCGGGCTGATGCAAGAAGTTGGGTACACAAAAAGCTCAAAAAGTGGAAGTGTTTTTGTTGTTTTTTCAGAATTTGTCACACTTGGACTGAAAATTTGAGGCACTTACACAATAAATCTTAAAAAAACTCAGCAATATGAAATTTAGCATTTTGAATCTAGTTTTCAAATATGTAAATTATTCAAATTTTCAGATTATAGAAATTAAATTTTGATAGGGATATATAAAAACCATTTTTTAAAAATCCCTATTTTTTTACCATACCAAGCACATGTACGAACACCACTTTTTGACGCAAATAAAAATATTTTGCTAATTCCTTTTGGAAAAAGAGATCTAACAACATGAAGATTGATGTGGAATTTTTTTTGTAATTTTTTGTTGAATATATTTTTTTATTGAATTTTTATTGGTCTTAATTGTTGTTTTTAAAAAAGTGTACGAACAGCATAATTGGACCTAAAATAAACATTTTTTGAATCTTTTTTTTCATTGTGTAGAAAATTGTCTGAAATTTGATGCCATATAATTTTTTTTTACAAGAAACTTAACCAAAAAAAGTTAATAAAATTTTTTTAAAAACTTGATATTTCAAGTTTAAGGACTAGTTTGCTTAGAAGTTAATTAAAAAAATAGAAAACATGTAATCCAATCTTAATAAAAATTACATATTTGGAAAGTAGACATCGTGTTCTCTAATGGGTTTTAATTTTATAGATTGATTCAGAAAAAAAATTCCATCAGCCATATTGCCAAAGTTGGACATTCTTCTTCAATCTTAGTTTTTTAGTTGCAGGTCAAAGGCTAAGACTTAGATTGCCAAGCTTTTCCCAAACCTAAAACCAATGTTGCATGTGGGTTGGGAATTCAATTTTTAAATAACGTGTATTCGTTACTAAAATGCGTACGCATTATTTAAATGAAACGTGTACTTGTTTCATAACGCATATGCGTTATCTATTTACCCATTGGGTAAAGGTAACGCGTATGCGTTATATAATGCGTACGCGTTCCTAAAATAGAATGCGTATGCATTTCATAACGCATACGCGTTTCTGATATAGCCATTTTTTCCTAATTTGGAAAATACTGATAAAACACATTTTTCTACAACATTCATTTTCTGCAGTACAGTCCGAAAACACCATTTTCTGCATTTTTTATTGCAAATTTGTCTTGTGCAGGGCATATTCTATTCAAATTGTTGGTAGAGACAAAGTGCAGGTTGAATTTTCTGAAGTGGAACAAGTACAAGAACTTTTTACAAGAAGATTTGGAAAAGGAGAATTTTTGGATGTATTCATGATGTTTTTGTACTTCACAATTTATAGAAAAAAGGATCTTCATACTACATAGTTTTATTTGAATATTTGAAGGAGATTGCAATTTGAAAATAAGTTACTTGAATCATTTTTTTGTCATCGAAGAGGGTTTGGTAACCATGGGTGATAAGCAAAGACAAAGAAAAAAATGTAGAAAGTTAATGACACCCGAAGAAATTCAAGCAAATAGAGATATGGAGGCAAAAAGACAAAGGGATAGAAGAGAAAGGATTCGTCAAATAAAAAATTTGGAAGCATCTAGTTCCAAGAATGTTGAAGAGGAATCCATGAATGATGAAATGAATGTAGATGATGCAAATGTGGAGATGGTGAATATGGAAGAAAATGCAATTATGGAGACAAACCCAACTATTCCTTCAACTTCAACTTTGAATGATATGGAAATAGTACCTATGCAAACAACTTCGAGTATGTCTTCAAATCCACCTCCCAATGATATGGAAAATGCACCTATTCAAACAATCTATCTAGGTATGTGTTCAAACCCAATTTTTTATAATATTGATATTGCTTGTTTAGATAAAGTTGGATACACCATTGATGAGATCAATAATTCACAAGACAGAAACAATGCAAAAATGAAAAATAGTGAAATTATATCTTGTAAGTGCAAATGAGGTCATGAAATCCCTCATATTGATGAAAATGAAAATGAAATCCTTTTACATTTGAAAATGAAAATGGAAACCCTTGTGTGAATGAAACCTTGTGTGGATGGAAGGTGAAAATGTTTTTTACAATTGGAAAAAGATGTATAGATAACCTTAATTGGTAAAGTTTCTTGGAGACAAATTAGAACTATGGAAATATAATATATAAAATGTTTTTTATAGAAGAAATTAGAGTTCAATGTCAACTCATGGTGCAATTGGTGAAGAATGTGAAAATGAGAAAAAGTTGAAAAAAATTAGAGTGTTTTGTAGGCAAAAGAAAGGAAAATTCAATGAACAAAGTCATATCTAGTGTTGCTAATGCTATTGATTTTATAGGTAAGAAAAGTCGATAGAAAGATAAGAATATGGCTTGTTGTGCGATAACAGTTGCTCTAGTTGATAAAGCAACTTCAAATAAAAGAATGTTAAGTAAGATTAGTAAATGTATAAAAGTAAATCCTAGAACTTTGATAAGAGCTGCTAAAAGAAAAGAAAGTATTGAAAAAGATCCAATTAATCAATGTTGGAGTTTTAGTGGTAGAATCCAAGATCGAGACATAGAAATTAACTAATGAAATTCAAATCTTTAAATGCGATGTGAACTTTGTGATAATGCAAAGAGTATCACCTAACATTACAGAGATGTCTTAAAATTAAAGAAGGAGGGTGGGTTAGAAGATTAGTGAACCTCATCAAAGCATCTCTTAAATCTGTCAAATGAGATTATAAAAAAAAAGTGAATCTTCAATCTTACCGTGAATATTAACATAAGTCAAGATCAATTGAAAATTAATGAAATAGTATGTTAGAGATTAATAATATGAATCTCTTGTTATAGGGAACTCATGCAATTTAGATTTATTATTATGATAGTTTTTGATATATACGATGCACTTTGCATGCTAACCAAATTATGTAGGACATTTGTGGTATTCATATGCCACCTAAAAGAATCAAAGATTTTTGTAGGTTTGTTTTGTGAACCCTCTAGTGGAAACTTATTTTATTTTAAAACATGTATTTCTGGTGAATGCGATAGATGTGGTAAATTTTTATTATTAGGAGAATGTATGCGTGAAAGTAGTTTAGATGAATTTGGAAAACAATTAGTGGATGTAAAAAAAATAAAAAAATGTTGAAATTATTTAACAAAAAGATGGAAAAATGGGAAAACGTTGTGAGCTAATTGTGGAAAAATTTAGTGTGCGTGCATTTATTAATGAATTTAAAGATAAGATTGTACCTAAATATGTTCAACACTCTCAGTATGCTCATTGGCTTGATAATCAATTTTGTTTATGGAAAAACATATTCCCAATTGGAACTATATTGTTAGTTGTTGATTTTGCTAAAAATTATACTCTTGCTCCACAAGAAGAAATTCAATCACAGTATTATAATTTAGTGCAAGTAGTTATATTTGTTCACATTGTTTATAGACATGCAGATGATAGTACAAAAGATAATAGAAATTTTTTGAGAGAGTACCATTTTTATGTACGTGATAATCGATTACATTCATCTAAGTTTGTTCAATATTGTTTTGATATATTTTATAAAAATTTAAAAGAGAGAGGAATTCAAATACTAGAACATCTCATATGATCAGATAATTGTACGGGTCAATTCAAAAATGCTAGAATGTTTTATTGGTTATGTAGAGTTCATGAGGAAAATAATATTCAACACATAAGGAGTTTTTTTTAAGCTGGTCATGGTAAGGGAGAACACGATGGAGTAGGTGCATGTGTGAAAAGAGCTCTTGCTAGAGAGCAACTAAAATTTGAGGATGTTGCGAAATTTAGAGATTCACGTGCAATTGTAGATTGGTGCAATACCAAATTATCTACAAGAAAAAGTGAGAGCTCAATAATTTGACGCTTCTTTTGGTTAGTTGAAGAAAATAATATTTTTTCTCAACAAGATTGTGAAACAATTAATGGATCTATAAAATGGGATTCGTTTAAGAGTTCGAATGCAAACATGAGGACAATATGGACAAGGGAGTTGGCATACTTTTGTCAATTTTGTATTGCAGGTGATTGGGAGGCATGTGCAAATATGGAATGGGTCGAACAATGGAAACAAAGAGCCTTAACACCTACATCGACACATGTTCAACACAAAACGACAATTGAAGATAATCAACTATTCACATCAGATGATTAGTCATGTTTTGGATCTTGTACAAGAAGGTACATTATCTATTGAGTTGAATTTTGTATGTATGGATGTTTATATGTGAATTAAAAATAAGTCACTTTTTATTGAATTTTGTATTTATTTTTGCAAGACATGTGTATGTTGTTGTTGCACCTAAGGGGAATGAAGAGGAGACAGATTACTGGTTGGCTAGATGTGTTGAGAGAAAACATAAGTTGGTACATCCTATAGTGGATGATGACAAATTTGAGTATCCAACTGGTTCAGTGGTTGTTGTTGGCACTTGGCTTCGAAAATATTTGATGAGAAAAGAATGGATTATGCATTTGATTATAGAAAGACACAAGAAGATTATACATTATTCACATTTGATTTTTGGAAACCAATATAAAACTAGTTAGATATCAGGGAAACACAACTATCAAGTTTATGGACACTTTCAATGGATGATCATAGAGACAATCATAGATGCATTACAAAAAAGAGATGATCACAGATAATTTCATGAGTAAATAAATATTAGTAGTACAGGTTGTATATATATTTAATTCATATATTTTTTTTCTTTGATATATTTCCTAATTAAATTTTACATATCATTTTTTTGTTTGAGGTCTCCCCAAAATTAGATGCTTTACAAAAGAGGAGATGCACATATATTACAATGGAATTCGAGTCTAGAGACAAGTAACTATATATAGTTCTAGATACATTTAATTGATAGTATAACTATAAAACTAAATTTAATTCATTATCATTTTATAAAAAAATTATAATTGATTTCATATCCCCTTAAGCCATTCTCTTAAAACCCCTTAAGCCATCCTCTTGCATCCCCTTAAGTCTCTCTATTAATTCCCCTTAA